>JAOTAY010054318.1:0-19400 GCA_025629805.1 Erythroxylum baracoense | reverse complement strand
CCTAGGGTGAATTACTCTCTCTCGAGTTATAATTCTTAACCCTAATTGATATTCCCTAATTCAAATTATGGAAATTGCAATCTCTCAATCTGCAATTTGTCCAAAACCTAAATTAGTTTTAACACTGTCTATTAACCTACTGGGAATCTATGCTCGATCTCTCATTACTAGACTTGATTAGTTTGATTCAATTCTCTACCTATCGATTTACCTAACTCTCGTTAACCTAAATCGATGATTTTTATCGGTTTACCCTCTCAATTTATTACCCAGTTATGAAGAATCGAATTAAATCACAATAAATCGAAATAAAACACAATCAAAACAATCTTAGTAATCTCAAGAATAAATCAACCCGAAGGTGAGTTTAGACAACATCAGCACTCTATGAAAAATATTTCTAATCAATCTCCAAAATTCCATACATCAATGAAATCGAAATAATAATTAGAATATACTTTCGGAATGGATCTCGGAGGCACGACTGATGGAAACCACCTATTTCGAGAAGTACATAGCATCAAGCATGTCTCTGTGCCTTTCTTCGTTTGTCTCCTTCCTCGATCAATTGATCTATAACTAGGTTTTCACTCGGATTTTTGACAGAGTCTCTCTCTTTTGTAGCTTTAGGCTCTCCCATTCATCCATCACATCATATTCTATTTATATCTTCGAGGCTCTAGGTTAAAGTCGGGGTTGAAATGGTCCAAAAATTCATCCGACACTTAAGTTTTTATGTCAGCTCGACGTAGTGCACGATCGTGGCCCTCCCTGCCATGATCGTGGTTGGCACTTTTTCCTTTCTGTCACGATCGTGACCTGAAGTGCATGATGGTGGCCTGACTTGATGCTCTCTGTCAGGATCGTGGCTTTTGGTGTACGATCGTGGCCTGGATGTTTCTGGTTCTTCCTCTTCTGTCACGATCGTGGCCTATGTGTAGGATCGTGGCCTGTACTTTTTGGCCCGAAAACTCTTTAACTCTTCCTGTTCTCCCCTATTTACCCTGCAACACTAGCAAACACATCAAGTTACCTAAAAAATATACAATTTAAGCTCAAAGATTCAAACTAACCCATAAAAATAATTAAACACAAAAACTAACCTAATTAAACTCTAAATGCATAATAAACACTTGAATTGACATTAAAATACTTATCAAATCTAATCCTAAAACACCATACAAATTGTAACTATCAGCCATTAGTTATGGAATGTGAAAATAACTTCATTAGTCAAATTGATATCTACAAACTACTCTATTTGGAGACCTATGATGGAGGACCTTCTTATTGTAAGGATCTCGTTGATCCTATTGATGTGGATAGAGATGTGAAGGATGATGTTCCATCAAAACCAAAAAAGATGACATATAGAGAATAGGAAAAGATGAAACATAAAACTCTAGGTATGATTCAACAATGGATTGACATTAGTATCTTCAACCATATGTCTCAAGAAACTAATTTGTTTAAATTGGGGAAGAAGCTGGAAGATCTTTACAAAAAAAAAGACTGCTCATAACAAGGCCTCTTTGAATAAGAGACTTGTAAATTTTTTTAAAAGTTAAAAGTTTTCATTCATAAAATTAATGTGTAATCCGTCAGTGCACAAAATCTAGGCTAGTACAAAATTTCTAGAATCCTAGTGTCATTGTTCCTAATAATCAGGTTATACAAGGTGGTTCAAACCAATGACCATCTCTTCCTTATGTTTATGGAAAGGTTAGTAGCTATTACTCCTACTATCAAGCCCATCCTGCTTTGGTTTATAATTTCCTGGTAAACCATCTCCATGTTTCTGCTTTCTTGTCTGAAAATTCTGGTATTTCTCTTTTTCCATATATTGTATACCATTTAAGCCCAGTTAATCTTTATGGTTTTATAGTCAGTCTAGTTCCCCATTTTAATGTTCCCCCAGCTAAGTGGCAGTGTCTTTCCAGTTGAGTACTAGACTGCTAATGCTCAGCATTGCTTGAATTCTTCTCTATATTTCCTTAGTGTATTTTCATCTAAGCGTTAAGTGATCTAAGCTTTCCAACTATTCACTACATAGTACACAATTAAGTATGTTGATTGGGAACTTCAATTTGTCTTTTATAAGCAACCCTCCATTCATACCCAACCATAGAATGAAGGAATGTGCTAGTCTGATATCTGTGTCCCATACCAGTTTTACCCATTCAACCCTTGTGTTTTGGTCTTCCAACATCATAGATTTGTAAGTCGTTGTGTTGAAATTCTCAAATCTATCAGCTATCTAGTGGATTACATCTTCTTCATTCTCCTGGAACTTTGGCATCTAGTACAAGATGATTTTTGAGCTTATGCTATTATAAAAGCGCCACATCCATTAGTTATCTCTTATGAATCTGCTTATCTTAGTTTTTGTATTCACCACAAGCCTTAATTATTGTATTTCTTCCACTTTATAAAGAGGACCACTGCAATGCCAATTATCATACCAAAAGTTTGTGCTATCATCATTCCCTATCTTGTGAATTATCAAATTCTGCATCCATTGCCTTGTCTTTAAGATTTCCCTTAATGTCTTTAACATTTCTTGATTATGCTCCAAAACCTATATGATGCTATTTCTTTTATGAATGTACTATGTATCCACTTCACCCATAAATCCTCCTTCTTGCTACACACCCACCACATGCTTTTTACTAAGCTAACTTTGCTAATCAACCATCATGAACATATGCCCAACCCCCTGATGTTTGGTTTATAGATTTTTCTCCAGCCTATTTTAGCTTTGTTTTTGCCTTGACTGAAGCCATTCCATAAGAATATCATTTTTTTTCTGTCCATTTCCTTGAGGATACTCTTCGAAAGTGCTAAGTGGTTGATCTAGTAATTGGTATGGTTGCTCAAAATTGATTAAATGAGTTACAGCCTACCCCTATAACTTGGATGGTTGTTACTCCACTAGTTCATCCTTCCATTAATAGAGTCCAATAATGTTTTGTAATCTCCAGTTATTTTCTTTTAGGAAATTGGCACACCTAAATACTTGAGTTGTAAGTTCCTTTGTTTTAGGCACATCTCTATTTCCTTTGAAGTAACCTCTTTATTAGAGTTACATGATAAATAGAAACATCATTTCATTGGATTACTTCTCAATTCCAACATCTCTTGGAACTCCTCCACTATATGCATGAGTAAGTTTATTGAGTTTTTCTCAGCTCTATAAAACAACAATAAATCATTAGTAAAAGCAAGATATGTGAGCTTCATACCCCTCCATCTTTGATGAAATTGGAACTTTGGATGAATCCTTGTATTCCTAGTAAGGAGGGTGAATAGGCCCCCCATACAGAAAATAAATAGGTAGGGGATAGGGATCCCCCTACCTTAAACCTCTCCTAGCTTTTATTGACTTGGTAGGTTCCCTATAAACTAATATGGATATAGTAGTTGTTGTTACACATTCTTCGATCTAACCTCTGAACAAAGTTGGGTATCATATAGCCCTTAGAATTTTGAAAAGAAAGCTCCAATTGATGGATTCATATGCCTTAGTAAGATCCATTTTGATTGTACAATTCTTTTTTTTCCTCTTTAAATGGTACCCTTCTAGAAGTTCTTAGCAAAGTAAAATATTTAGCCACTGACCTTCCTTTCAAGAAAGCATTTTGTTTAGGACTAATAATCTTCTCTAGGCTCATTTTGATTCTATTTTCTATTATCTTAATGATTGATTTTATAGAGGATATTGCAAAACATAATAGGTCTAAAGTGTTTTAACCTTGTAGCATTGCTTTGTTTGGGAATAAGGCACACATATGTTTAACTCCATTCTTTTAGTAGAGTATTCTTTTGAAAAAATTCTTTCACTACTTCAACTACTTCATCCCCTATAATATGACAATTGTTCTAAAAATAATTACCATTATATCCATCTAGAACTGGAGATTTGTCAAGGTTCAGTGAAAATATAACCTCCTTAATCTTATCCCTTATTACTTCCTTTACCAGATCTGTCACCTATTTGAGTTCAGCTACCACCTCTTCTGGTATTCCTTTGACTCTAGTTTTAGTGTATACTTAGAGAAATATTCAAATGTGAGCATTTTTTTCTTTCTTGATTCTCATACTTTAGACCAGCTTCATCTGCCAGGAACTTGATAACATTCTTGTTCCTTCTAGCTAAGATAATAATTATGTAGAATTTTGTACATCTCCTACCCTCCTTTAACCATACCACTCTAGATTTTTTGTAAGTAAAGTATTGGTGTTTACCAAGACTTGATTATACATCATCAACATGCCTTTAATTCCTCCAATGCCTTGTCTATCTCCTCTTTTTTTTGTCTTTAGTGTATCTTTGCTTAGTTTTTTTCAGCTAGCTTCATAAGCCTTTTAAATTCATACTCAACTTATAGCTCTTGAAGCTTGAAATCTCCACCTCCATTCCCTACCTAAGTATCTCCCTAAATCCTGGGAGGTCCATCAGATAGTTGAAAATCCTAAAGGGTGCACACCTCCTCTCTTATATAGACATCAAGTCCACTACCATTGGGCTATGATTTGAGACTTTATGTTCTTCAAAATGGTACAACTTAGTGGAAAATGCACTAACCTCTGACCATTCACCATGCACCTATCAAGTTTTCTCAGCAAAAACCATTCCCCATACGGTTTAGTGCTTCAGATAAACTTAGCTCCATACCATTTTAGATCAAACAACCTTAAATTCTTCACCAATTCCTATACTTCTCCACAGTTTTGCTATTTCTAGTGTCTCTCTCCCTTTGATTCATTCATTTTTAGGTTGCAATTAAAGTCCCTTAGTATTGTCCATGAGGCCTTTATAGTATTACCAATTCTTTCAAGTTCTCTCCACACACCTTACCTTAGGAACTTATGATTTGCTACATATATAATTGTGATTGCTATCTCCATACCTATTTCTTTGATGAACATAACACAGTGTATTAGCTTATCTTTCTCTAGCTTGCTAACCATCTCCAATTTCTGATGATTAAACCCAGTTACCACCCTACCATTTATATGGTAATCATGATTGGTAGCCATTTTCCAATCATTTTCCAGGAACCATAAGGATCTCTCCATATTCTCCCTCTTTATTTTGGTTTCCAGTAAACCAACAAAATCTAACTTACTGTTTTTAATGAATTCCTTGACAACAAGTTATTTATTGAGGTTGTTAAGCCCTCTCACATTCTAAGCTATTACCTTCATCACTTATTCTTCTTCCCTGATCTTTTCGTTCTAGATCTTCTATTTATTCCAGGAGAAGCTATTCTTGTGTCATGATTTGTGCCTGAAGCTTCTCTTTCACTAGAGTGCCACTAGAAGAATTAAGCATTTAGTGACAATTTTTATGACATTTAAATATTTCATCATAAATATGATAGTTATTATCACCAAAATTTTGTAAGTCATTATTACTTTCATTATTTATGATAAATTATTACGTAGTCACCAATGGTATAGTAATTATGACACTACTGAGTCTTTCACAATTACGTCATCACTAATAATATGCTATTAGTGTCAATAATAACTCTGTCACTCTTAAGTTGTCACTAATAGTATTTAGCGCCTACACCATTTTAGCAAGAATAAATGTAATTATGGCAAAATAAATTATTTTCACTATTATTATTTGTTATTGTGACTAGAAAATTGTTTGTTGCTTAATTGATATATTTTTGTGACAACAATTGTTGTTAATATAAGCGAGAATAGTTAGTGGCAATAATATATTGTCACAGTAGCATATGAACCACTATGGTCACTATTATTCAAAATGATAATGACAATAAATCTTTTCATCATATAAATTTTAAAATAATTGTAATGAAAAATCTTTTCATCACATAAAATTTAACCCTTTTGTGACTAAAACTTGTCGCTATATAATTAATATTTATTTATTAAATAAAAGTTAGTTATTAAAATTATTTAAGAAAATTAAAGTTTAAATCATAATTACTAAATCTACTTTTTTAAAAATAAAATTATTTATAAAATTAAAATAAAATAAAATATAATATTTGTTAATAATTAATATTAAATAATATATAGTTAATTAACATCAAACTAAATTATGACATAAGCCCTATAAAAATAATTTTTTTGAAATTAAAAATAAATAAATAAAATTTTTTTTACTAAACTTGAAAAAATGAAAGTAAAAATGGAAAAGAAAGAAACTTAAGTTTAATTGTATTTAAAATTTGGTAATATGACATGGATAATAATAAACGTGACCCCACATGGAAAAGATGGAAAAAAGCCTAATTAAGTTTAACACGAAAAAGGAGTTAGAATTCTAGCCTTCTAAGGCGTGTGTGATTGTGTGCGCCTAACATGTCAGCTGTGGTGCTACAACTGGTCTGCCCATCCTCTATCAACTAGAATTTTTGCTTATGATTATTCACATTGTAATCTCCAGCAATGATTCTATCCATTTCTGACCACTCCCATTATACCCTTTGATCCCACCACTTTTTATCCGACTAAACCACTTTGAAAACAAAAAAGTTATCGCTTTTATAGTTTATTTTTATCGATACAAATTATTTGTTCTTTTAGCATTTGCTTGGAGATGGCTCAGGTTCAGATTCAGCAAGATGAGGAGGCGTGGGTGAAATCCAATCTTTTGAATACAGTAGGTCGAGTGGGCTACCATTTATGGAGTCTTCTGTTGGTTTTATGACAATGGAGAAACAAGAGTCTTTTTGAGGAAGGTTTTGTTTAGCCAGGCCTAGGCTCTAGGGTAGTTATGGATTATGTTGATTTGGTAAATATGGCTCGCGTTATGGAGAGTAGAGTGCGCCAGTCACAGGGGTTGGCAGTGGGTCAATTAATTGGATGGTCTAAACCTTCAGCGGGCTGGATCAAATTGAATACAGATGGGGCGGTTAAATAAGGGTCTAACTCTGTTACTGCAGGAAGATTACTCAGGGACTGTAACGAGCAATGGTGTGGGGCATTCATGCAAAATATTAGAAGGGGCTTGCCTTTGGCTGCCGAACTCTGGGGAGTAACATCGGGCCTCACCCTAACCTGGGATCTTGGACATAGATGCGTTGTCGTTGAAGTGGACTCTTTAAAGGTAATCAACATTCTTTCTTCTTCTAAACTAGTATTGACTGAGGAAATTTTTTGGTGATAAGTATCCGTGTGTTAGCATACCGAGCATAAGAGGTCCAGTTTTAACATGTCTATCGGGAAAGGAATCAGTGTGCAGATAGACTGACTACCCTAGCCTTACTGTCAAGTCCAGGAATTCATGTCCTTCAGGAACCTCCGATGGCAGCCATGGAGCTCATCCACCACCACCAGCAAAGAGCTAAATCAATAGTCTAAGTCACACACTCCCATAATCCATTTTTCTCTTAGGAGAGTTCGCTTCAACTACTCAATAATACAATCTTTGGAGTTGAAGAGAAATATCCAAATACATGTCTTATTTTTTTTTAATAATCCATATTTGTAGCAATGAAATACTCTTCTTCCTCCCCCAAGTGATCACTGAGTTATTAAGCGTTAACGTAGTTTTTTTAGTTGTCTTTCCTTTGTAAACAAAAAGAAAGTTGTTCAAGTTAAAGTTTGATGAAGCTTGAGTCGTATGGCTTGAATTTGAACTTGAATCAGTTTAATTCTTTCAATGACATTGTTATCAAAAAAACACAAACTAAAATTTAAATCGATTCAATATTACATTAATTTGATTTAAATTGTTAATTTTAATTCAAGTAAGTTTTAACAATTATTAGAATAATGAAATAATTTGCAAATTTATCTGATAATTATTATGAATATCAATTAGTCGAATAAAATTTGATCATATTTAAAAGTTATCTTGAATCATTATATTAATTAGTTTAATCAGATTTAAGAGTTATCTTGAATTATTATGTTAAGAATATAGGATAATTCGTATATAATTTATGTTAATTATTTTATAATACAAATTTAAGAAAAATAATTTTCTAAAAAATAAAAAATCTTTTAATAATCTAATTAATTTGTCATATAATAATTCATGGACCAAATTCATATAAATGAGCAATAATGGGCTAAGAAAACCAAGCAAAGCATAGGCTTAGGGCAACATTTAAGGGTTCGTGCCCCTCGACTAGGACATAAAGATCGAGACCTCCTGCTCTCTGCTTGAACGTGGCCACTCAAAACTTATGATCTGTTTGGTTGGAGAGTTAGTAATAGGACGGAATGGAACATAACACACTTCTATCGTTTGGTTGAGGGTTTCATAATATGGAACGGAATGGGATGAAAGCGGAGGGTGTCATGTTACGTTCCATTCCATCCTAAATAGTAAAAATAAGAAATCTCCAATTCGGAGGTTTAGGATGGCATGTAAACTAATAAATACATACTACCTAATATACCCTCAATAATTTTTCTTAAAGCCAATTATTTCTTCTAACCCTAACCCCCTTGTTTATAATTAATAATATTTTTATATTATTTCTCTTTATCCTAATGATAATATTTTTATATTATTAATAACAAATTGATAATTAATAATAAAATAAAAAATTTTAATAAAAGTTTTATTAATGAAAATAGAAAAAATATAAAAAATTATTCTTTAATTGTTTGTATATATTTCTATATAAATAAATAATTTTTAAATATAAATCACATATAATAGAATAAATTTTATTAAATAATTAATAATAAATTGTATATAATTAATAATAAAATAATGAAACTTTTATTATTTTAAAATAAAAATATATAAAAATTTATTTGTCGTGGTTGTGCGTAACGTTTTAATTGGACATGATTTCTGTTTTAAAATCATAGCATTAAACCTCTTGCAACAACAATTTTAATATCAGGGGTATAATAGTTGTTTATTATACATTATATTTCATTCCATCCATCTTCCAAACAATGTTTCACTACATTACATTATAAACCCTTCCATCCCTCCCAAACAACTTTTCACTATATTACATTCCATTCCATTATAAATCATTCCCTTCCATTCCATTTCGTTCCGTTAATTAACATCCAACCAAATAGGCCCTTAGGGAGAAGAGAAGACAGATTTTGAAGCAGAGCAGAATGGTACTGTACTCACTCTCTGAGCTTTGTTTTATTATTGATTTTTCGAGTGCTTATCGAAGAGGCTCTCTTTTTTTACTATGTTGCTTTGTATCTGTTTTTAAATTTTTGCTACTTGATTTATGGATACCCTTAGGGGAAGCCTTAAGTATTGGTTTGTCTTGATTCATGTTTAGTTCGAATGATTTGTTTCTGGGTATGTTTATTATTGTTATTAATTTGAATGCAACGTTGGAGTTGAATGATGCAATCACCTGGATTTAACTTAAGGATATGGTAATTAGTTTTGATGTTCTGTTTTGTTTGTAATAGGCCAAGAGAACCAAGAAGGTCGGCATTGTTGGAAAATGTGGTGTGCCCCGAGCATTTTAGTTACAATTTTTTCATTTTAATTATGAGTCCTTCAATTGATTAGTTGGCTTTTTGCAATAGTCAATCAATCAGATTGCAAAACTTTATTTGGAGTTTAGCTTTATATAATGATTCTAAAAATGTGTTGCTTTACTTATACATTTTTACTCTAGAGTTTATCTTTATATAATGATTTAGAAAATGTGTTGCTTTACTTGTATATTTTTACTCTAATGATGTTGCTATTTGCTATGCATTCTTTATATTAATTAATAATAGTAGCCCTTAAAGATCTTGGGATCTTTTTCCCTTCCCCCCAAAAATGGTGGCATTGTGGCACATTCTGCAAAATTTTTGTAGGATAAAAATGTTAATGAAATACTTTTATGGATGAATCCCCTCTGATTGCTTTCGTTCAAGCGTTTCCTTTTTTTTTCCCTGTTTTTAGCATCTCCAAATTGAACAATTGCATTGATAAAACAGGAAATCTCCATTACTCACTATGTGCCTCAGAAGGAGATAGGGAAGTCCAACAAGATCCTAGGAGAAGCTTTGCAACTAAGTCAGCCCATTAATAACAATTCTATTTTAGTTAGTATGCCAAGGTTCTGCACACTTCTCCAACTGAACAAAGCTACTCAGGTACGTTCTCACGCGGGATTGAGTTATAAAGTTGGAACCTTATAAAATTTCTAAGATCACCACTTTGAAGAGCCTCTTGTCAACTTTTGGTTTTATTTATATAAGCCTTCTCCTTGCATTTTATTAAGAACGTCTACAAATTCATTGTTGTGTTTGAAAACTGTACCATCTTAATATTGTGATTTAAGCTCTCTTGTTTATTTTTCTTTCTTAGTTTTAGTTGGGATTTACTATTGAAATTTGAATTTCAAAAGTTTTGAATCTAGCAATTGTCTTCTAAATGGTACAGGATTATCCTTACTTACACATTCGTAACAAGGAGTTTCCATAGGGTATATATTACTTCTCAGTCATGTTCTTAGATCTATTTGCATTTCCACTATGCAATTAACATTATTTGCTTTGTTATTGTCCATTCTGATTATATGATGGCTTATCTTTCGTATATGATGGTTTTTTTCTTTCCTAATTGAAAACAAACTAGCTTAATTATGCATTATTTTAGGCACTCTATCGATCTTGAAGTTGCTTTCATAATTTTCATAGCTTATCTTTCGTATATGATGGCTGAGGTATGGAGTTACTCTCATCGAGATGGACAAACCTAACTAGTCGTCTCAGTTCTGTTGTAATTTTTTTTGTAATCTCAACATTTATAATTTGTAAACTAGTCTTTTTATTTATTATTTTGTTTATAAGAATTAAGTTTGTAATTAAAATCTTGTATATGAAGAATATTTTTTTGTTGATATAATTTAATGATATTTTTCTTTTTATATACAATGCTTTAAATTATTAATTATTTTTGTATCATAAATTAAAAAAAGTTCTTAATATTTTAAAATTTATGACGAAATATATTTAACAAATAAGATTTACTTAAGTGTCAATATTTCTTGTCGCAATTTAATATAATTTTAGTGTGAAAAATGTTGTCACAATTTAATAGTGTTTGAGACATTTTTGATGTATCAGTATTAATATTTATGACATTTTTGATGTATCACTATTAATATCTTTTTTGTCGACACTATCGTCATAAATGAGTAATGTTATTGTGAATATACAATTTTGTCACTTAAGCAAATGATTCCAGTGGCAAAAATAGTGGTCACAAAAACCATACTGTGATAACTTTTTAAATATAGTCACTATTTCATCAGTAACAGAGGTATTTGTGTTGACAATTATCGACTTGAAAAAATCGCACAGAAATTAATAGTGATCAAAATTCATGCTTTTAGTGACAACCTTAGCTTCCACTAAATGTCCATTTTCTTGGGGCGTGCCATCCATTTTTGTTTCTGTTCCCATTTCCAACCCCTCTTTCACTTGTTTCCCTTTCATTATCAAGTTGGTCTCCTCCAATGCCATGACCTATTCCATTTGTTCATCATTGCAACTTTCTTTTTCTACGTGAGTATCCTCTAATGCCATAACTTGTTCCATTTGATTAACATTAGAATTTTCCTTTTCTTCCTGAATGTCCTCCACTACTTTTGTATTTTCCTCACAACCTATCTTACCCTTTTGTTTATCTTTTTTTCCTCCAAACTTGTTTCTCTTCTCTGGCCTTAGGTCTCCATATATAGGTAACCCCTATTAAATCTTCCTCTAACTCTCCATCCTCCTTTAGTTTCATAATCTTAAGAATATCAAGAAGTTTCTTTGATACGTCTACATCTATACACACCTTTGTAAACCCAATCGTCCTCATTAGAGCAGTAACTTCAACTGACCCTAATTGCTTTCCTTTTTTGCTAGCAATATAGCTCATACCTCCATTGGGCTAGTATTTGATGTTTACCCACAATGGTATTAACTTTAGTTTGCTTATGTCCAATGTGACCCCAGTTGCCACCTCTTGATGAGTATTAGATGACCCATCATTTCCCATGGCCCAACTTCGAGCACATTTATGCATTTTCTTTAATATTGAATTTAAATACGAAAAGGTCATCTTTATTCACCATTATACTCACTAGTCCCTTGTTTCTCTAAGTTGCATAGGCCCATTTTTGAACTATCGGGAATGCTAACCTTTTCTCCAGAAAGAAACTTGAAAGTGAAGTACTCTACTTTTTGACACCTTGATGTATCATCTCCATTGCTGGCTGAATCGATTTTTTAGCATCTGAGTCAACATACTTAAGTTTACCCAAGTTCCTTGAGTCTTTTACGATTGAGCTCCACATGGTTTTCTCCATTTCCCTTCTAGGTTGATATTTTTCTGAGTTTCCTTTTAAAGTTGGACATTCTGTGTTATCAAGCAAGTAGGGAGCTGGTTCAAGGGTTTTCTGTGAAATGTTAGCAAGTTTAGGTTGAAAAGAGTTCTCAATTTTTTTGTGCTCCATTTAGAAAATTGACAGTTTAAAGTTTTTTTAGTGGCTATTGTCTATCAAGGTGAAGGGTGCAAGAGTGTCTGGTCAGGGGTGGGGAAAGGTAGAAGAAACTCAGAAAGACATTTCACAATCTTGATGACGAGCTTTAGTGATTTTTAGAATATCATCAATAAATTAACTACAATGAACATCATTCTTGATGATGAGCTTTAATCCCTATTTTTGTTTAGCTCGCTACCAAATAATTGGGAAACATTGGTAGTGATGATTAGTAATTTATCTTTAAAAAATGGGTTCTCATTGGATGTAATTAAAGAGGGTATGTTTAATGAACATACTAGAAGAAAAGAGAAGAGAGTTGATAATTGATAGGTTTTACGGTGGAAATCAAAGGAAGAAGTAAGAGTAGAGGTCCTAAAGGGCATGTGATAGTTGTGATTTGCATTATGTTTTAAGGTTTAATTTGTTATGTATTAAGTGTTAATTTGAGTGTTAAGTGTGTGTTTAGGTTTCAATTATGTTACTTTATGTGTTTAAGTGTTTTTATCTGTTAGTATAAGTTTTTGAGCTTAAATGTTATGTTTTTGAGGTGCCTTGACATGTTTGTTAGTGCTTCAGGGTAAACGACGAAGAACGGAGAAGTTTTGAAGAGTTTCGGGCCAAAACTATAGCCTACGATTGTGGCACAATAGGCCGCGATCGTGACAGAAAGAGACGAGCCATTAGGACTCAGGCCACGGTTGTGCCATTGTGGTCACGATTGTGGCAGAGAGCTCTAAACCAGGCTACAATCGTGGCCTGCATCGGACAGACACGAAAATAGCTAAAAACGTCAAGTTTTGCTAGAATTTTCTGACCGTTTTGACCCTGAATCATTCCTTGAGCTTCCAAGATATAAATAGAACATTAAAGAAAAGAAGAAGCATCCTTTGAAGAGCTTTGATCAGCCACCAAAAACGAAACCTTAAAAGAGAGACCCTTGAAAGATTGAGAAAGAGATGAAGGAAGAGAGAAGAGGAAGGTGATGGAGACACGATGTGCTTCTCGGAATAAGAAGCTTTCCTTAGTCGTGGCCTCCCATCATCCAATCAAGTTTTGTTTCCTATGTATTTCAGTTTTATTTGATTATAGAATTGGGATATATAGTTTGATGATAAATTGCATTGTGATTGATGTTCTATACTCACCTTTGGATAATTATTTTTGATTTAATGAAATCTGATTGTTTTATGTGTTTATTGAACTAATTGTGATTTGATTCTGCACTTCATATCTTGATAATAAACTGAGAGGGTGAATCAAGAGAAAACGATTAATTTGGGCTAACGAGAGTTTGGTAAATTAATAGATTCGGAATTAAATCAAGTTGGTAAATCTTGTGTAGAGAGATCACATTTAGGTTTCCAATTGTTTATTAGAAAACTTAAGAACTGATTAGGTTTTGGATAGGTTGTTAATTAAGAGATTACAACTTCCTATATCTGATTAGGGTTTATGCTTTAGGTTCGATTATAACTTGAGAGAGAGTAATTAACCCTAGGATTATCTAGAACCGTTAATTCGATAAATTGTAATCGGTTAGGTTGACATTAAGGATAAATAATTTTCCCTTTCTCTCTTTCAGTAAACTCATTAGGCTGAATTTGAGGGTGTGCCATCATTATTCAACAAATCAATCAATTTCCATTAATTGTTATTTAAAATTGTTAATTGTCATTGTGATTGTTTCTATTTAAGTGTTAATTGTCAATTATTGTTTTGTTAGTTGATCTGGTTATTTGATTTAGTTAGTTCTCGTGTTAAAATTCATTATCTGTTAATATTTATTTAATAGGCTCCGACCTTAGATTTTAGGACTAGATTAACCCTCCTCGTGGGATCCATACTTTAGGTACTATGGGAACGACCAGTGCGCTTGTGGAAATATTGAGGTTATAAATATTAAAACTCGGCATACGTAAAATGCTTCGATCAAGTTTTTGGCGCCGTTTTTAGGGATACGATAGTTTAGTTCTATAGTTTAAGGTGTTAAATTAGTTTTTAATTTTTTGTTTTCATTTCTTTCATGTTATTTCAGAAATCATGCTCTTGCATGAACACAAGAGTCACGAGAGGTTCGAGTCTGTAGTGGAGACATTAGTTTTAGATAGTACTCGACTAGAATGAACCCTTAGGAAAGGTCAACGAGTTGAAGAAGAAGAGATTGGAAAATTACCAATGGCCGAGGAGTTTCAATAAAATATGGATCAGGAAGTGAATCAAGGATAGCAATAGAGGACCCTGATGGACTTCATGAGGTCGTGGATCAACATAGTGAACTAAGGAGTGGTTAGGCCGCCTGTTCAAGCGGCCTCATTCGAAATTAAACCTACACTTCTCAATATGCTTCAGTAAAATGTGCAATTCTATGGATTGGCTAATGAGGATTCAAATGCGCATATAGTCAATTTCCTCGAGATCTATGATATTTTCTGGTATCATCAAATATTAGAGGATGCGGTTAGAATAAGGCTATTCCCTTTTACTCTTAGAGATAGAGTGAAGGCTTGGTATCATTTACTGAGCCTAACTAACATCACGACATGGGGTTAGGTTGTGTGTGCTTTCTTAGACAAGTATTTCCCATTAACGAAGACCACCAAGATTATAAAGGAAATTACCAATTTCCAACAAGGTAACGGATCAATCTATGAAGCATGGGAAAGTTATAAGGATTTGCAAAGGAAGTGCCCATATCACAACCTACCCAAGGAGTTCCTTTTGCAGACTTTCTACAATGGAGTGAACCCACCAATAAGAGGCACAATCGACACAGCTTCAAGAGGATCCTTGATGCAGAAGACTGTTGATGAAGCGGAGGAGCTGATTGAGGAGATGGCGAGCAACAGTTGCTTATGGACGAATGAGTGAGGTAGGCAACCTGCTACTTTCAAATAGTAGAAGGGTATTGTTGCGGTCGATCAAATCATTGAGATGCAAGCAAAGATCGACAATTTGATGTGACAGCTTAATAGTATGCAGGCGTCGTCCTCAGCTCTGGTAAAGGTCGTACATTTAAAGTGTGAGCTTTGTGGATAGTTAGACCATGACACTGTGGACTACTACCTAATGAAGGAAGACACTCAAGAACAAGTAAATTATATGGGAGTGCAGTATGGATGAGGAGGGGGTAACAATCCCTACTCCAACACTTACGAACCTGGGTGGAAGAACCACCCTAACTTCTCCTGGTAGGGACAATTAGGCTTCTAGTAAGATAAAGCAAGCTTGATGGAATCAAAGTTAGACAATATTTTGGATAAGATTGGAGGCATAGAGGATGCGCATAGGAGGCTCAAGAACAAATTTGAGCAAGTAACAAAGAACCATGCCTCGTCCATACATAATTTGGAAGTCCAAGTAGGCCAATTAGCAGAGGTAATGTCTACTTGGAATGCTGAAACTCTTCCAAGTAACACCTAGTCTAACTCGAAAGAACGTATCATGAATATTAGTCAAACCTAGGATGAGGAAGCTGAAAAAGTGAAGGAAGAAGGGGATAAATGAGAGGATCATGAAGCCCTTCCAAGTGAGATAGTGATCAAGTCAATTAAGGTAACTCGACGTGTATTCCCATTTCCTATTTTGGCTCAGTGAGAGTTAAATGCAAAGAAGTCAAAGAAGAACCTAAAAGAGATTGAGCAAAACAAGGTCGAGGAAGTGACGGAACAAATACAGACGAAGCTCACAGTGAAGGAATCCGTTAAGAAGAAGGTTAAGGAGAGAATATTAGAAGAGGACCCTAACATCGTATAGAAGAAAGAGGACCCAGGGGACTTTTACATCCCCTGTAGCATCAATAGAATCACCATAGACAAGGCATTTGCAGATCTAAAAGCGAGTATAAAAATGATGCCCTACACCTTTAGTTTGAAGTTAGGGTTAAGAAAGTTAGTGCCTACTAAGTTTTTAGTAAAGACGGCCGATAGAACGATGCACAAACTGATGGGGGATTATACAGGATGTGCAAGTAAAAGTTGATAAATATGCCTTTTCCATAGACTTCTACATATTGCACATTGGAGAAGATGTGGATACCCCAATAGTTCTTGGACTACCGTTCCTAGCCACTGCGCGTTCAATCATTGACGTTGATGGGGGTAAATCAACTATGAGGATAGGAAAAGAGCAAATAACCTTCCAAATGTCGCAGAAATATTACGGATCTCCTTTGCCTCCACAGAATAGCAAAGAATCTGAACCTCAAGGTGAATGGGAGGATATCGAGGATCCTAGGAACGCATTCAGGAAGAAGCACTCGTGAAGAAGAAGGCGAGGAAAAGAGAATTGCAAAGAAGGTGGGAACTATAGCATGGTAGCTAAAGTGCAAACTTTGAGATTAATGACAACGCTACCATCGCACCATTCATTCCGACTACTGTGAGCTTAAAGGAGCGTTGAGCTATTGATGTTAAAAGAAGCACTGCATGGGAGGCAACCTATGGAAAAATTATTTCTTTGATTGTTTTTTAGAACATTTGAATTCCGTAGTTAGGATTACTTTTTTATTTTTGAATAAAATTAAGAAGGAATAAGATTCATAATAAAGTAGAGGAATTGAGGAATAAAGTAGAGAGAGGTAAAAAGGGGCTACAAATGAATCAAGAAGTGAAATTGAAAAGATTGGAAAAAGAATAAAGAAGAAAATCAAGAAGTGTGGGCACTAGGCCATGATCGTGGCTTGTGACAAGGAAATAAGAGGGAGGACGTAATTTTTAAAAGAAATATTTTACCATTTTACCTTTTTAACCACCTATATATTCAGTTCTAACTTCACTTTTACATTCACTTCCATTTGCACTTTATCTCTCTAGACTACTTGCTCACAAAAGCTCTCACATCTCTCTAAAAATTTCAACCTTTCAATTTTCTTCCAAATTCTACCCAATTATGCCACGCATTAAACAATCAGCCCAATGAGAGCCATATAGACGACAGCAAGTTGCGGGATGTGGGAGAGGAAATCGATCAGCAAACTTTGGCATGCCCTTACCAATCTATATAGAGGAGGAAGGTACTCGTTTCTGATCCCTTAATGCTAGACAAATCTTAGTTCAAAAATACTTTGATTTTGATACACTCGATAGGCTAGAGTTACGTGAGAGGGTAGAAAACCTAGCTGAGAGAATCCAGTGGGCCCAATTCATAGAATTTCAATTTCCTGTCTACCAGGAGCTCACATTGAAATTCTTCACTTCACTAACTTATGACCTTACGAATCCCAAAGAATTATGGTTTAGGTTGGGAGGCCGAGCCTATGAATTAAATGTAGAAATCATATGCGAGATGTGTGGATTCCCCAAATCCTCCATCATCGATCATCATGAAGATTTTCTTCCTTCTCAATATTGAAATTGAGTAATTTCATGCCAAGAATGCTTATAACAACATCATAAGGTCCCACGAACACTTGTTGCTACACAAATTCATATGTCAGTTAGTTTTTGACGACAAAACCGAAACCAACAAGTGCTTCACAAAGGAACTTTTTATGTTGTGGTGCATGGACTACAATATTCCAGTCTGCACATCCATACATATTTTGAATGTCATTATTGGGACTCCGCAAAAGAGGAGCAACAATCTAGGAATGGGGTGCATAGTGTCTACCATTGCAGAATATTTTGGCGTAGACTGTAGTCAGTTAACTATCCACTTACCTGAATTCCTAAACCATTACCAATTATGGCGAGCTGAGATCCTTCATTCCCACAACATGGAACTTAGGGAAATCAACAAAAACACACATCAAAATCAGGGTAGCTCAGGCAAGTTTGAGGTCAGCACCGCCTCGACAAATAAAAGAGTCCAGTGAAGAATGTGAGGAAGAGGAAGAAGAGCAAGGCTGGAAGGAAGTTCTGGTTGCGATACACTTGTTGAGAACACTAAAATCATGAAGGAGATGGCCCATACATAAAGATGCCAAAGTCGTGATATCTGTTAGATCCATAAATATTTTGAGGCTTAAGACGTTCAATTGCCGCCTCCGACACCATCACCACTCCATCTCTATAGGATTTGTGTCTAACCCATTTATTTTTCCTTTTCAAATTAGCCTTCAATTCTAATTTTTATGTGTGCTTCTATTTTATTTTTTGTTACTTTAAATTATGTCTTTTCCTTTCTTTTATGTGCTTGTGTGTTCCCTTCTCACATTAAGGACATTATGTTGTTGAAGTGTGGGGAGGGGATATGTGTTTTACTTTTAAATGTGATTTTCCATATTGTATGTATTAAGTCAAGAGGACTTTACGATGATTAATTTTGATGACAATCAAATAATAATAATGCTAGAAACAATTGAATGTTTTGACAAGTGTGTTAAACGTGAAGTCAAAACACAGACGTAGACGCAGACTCAAAATCAAAACACAAACGCAGACGCAGACGCAAAGTCAAAACACAGATGCAGACGCAGACGCAAAATCAAAACACAGACGCAGACGCAGACGCGAAGTCAAAACAAAGACGTAGACGCAGAAGCAAAATCAAAACATAGACACAGACGCAGACCCGACTTCAAAACACAAACACAGACGCAAAGATAATACAGACGCAAAGAAGACATAGTCAATACCATAAAGATACATTAGCACATCAGAACAGTTATTTAGTTAGAGTTAGTTACAGAACTCAACTAAATGACGGTTATCAAGAATCAAGAAGCTGTTATCAAAGATCAAGAAGCAGTTAAAGATGAAGGCTATAAATACTAGTCATAGTCAAAGATGTTACAATCTTAGAGAAAAAATTCTTACAAATCTTACGATTCAGAAATCAGTGATCTTTGAGCGTTCAGTGCTTACTTAGAAAAGAGAAATTTAGTAGTGTGATACGAAGAGAGCTAACCCTTCTGTAACAAAAGCTCACAATATTTTTCTAGTGAGAGAAAGAAAAGGCTGATAGCTTGGAGAGGCTAAGATAGCTGAAAGAATACTTTGTAAGAGACCT
>JAOTAY010054277.1:0-19406 GCA_025629805.1 Erythroxylum baracoense | reverse complement strand
AAAATTCACACTTACTGAATTTGGCATACAGCTGTCTCTCCCTCATAATCTGCAAAACCATCCTCAGGTGCTCAGCAATGAAAAAAGGAAGAGTTTGGTTTTAAAAAGTTGTGATTTACAATTACTGCTTTAAGTATTCAAATTGATATGATGCCATGTGGAGTACAGTTGAGATCGCACGTAGCGCTCTCTTATCATAGGATATGTATCGGAATGACTTACGGGCATCCCGGTGCGTACCCTGGGGTAATGGGGTGTTACATAGCAAGTGGAACACTACACTACTAGGCTTTTTCTTTGACAAAAGGGTTGTTTTCCCTATCACAAAGCAATAGGAAATGAACAACTGGAGATCTATGGGGCTACAAGACATAGTCATTAATGTAGATGATGTATTCTTGTTTAAATTTTCCAGCCAAGATGATGCAAAGAAAGTTCTCCAAGCAAGTCCTTGGTATGTACATAACAAAACTATATTTTTGTAAATTTGGAGACTTTGAGAATGGAAGATGTTAAGTAAGAGTATATTCCATTATGGATATGCATTCATAGAGTTCCACTACAGTATTGGTTCACTTTTAGATTAAGCCACATTGCAAGCTTTATTGAAAGACCAATATGCATGGACCAAGCCATAGTCGAGGTTAAAAGAATATTGTTTACAAGAATCTATTTATTAGTATCCTCCATGTCTGACTTACTTAAGAGCATACCCATCATTTGACTATATGCAAGCTTGGAACCATATGAAAATTTCGTCAAAGTATCCTATGCTTGGAAGCCACAAACCAACACAAATAGAATCTAAAAACCTACTGGGAGAACATTCAATACTAGAGAGTATCATGACATTATAGGAATTCAAAAGAATAAGGATAATGTATTAATGCAAAGTGATGATGGTAATTCCAGTAGTGAAAATACTGATGCCCTGACTATAAAAGTTATTATTGGTGATTATATTAGAGAACATCCTACTGCTAGCGATCCTAACAATCCTCAAATTCCCTTTTAGCCGTATTGACAAGGCAATGGGTATTGCCAATGCTGGTTTTGTACAACATTTTCATTTCTTGTCTAATCATATGTAACTTCTTTGTGAATTTATACTACTTAGCTCCTTTAATGTTAGATCTCATAGCATTCCAAATTCTTACTTCCATACCAACTAAATCTATGGGGAAATTGTTACACTTAAATGAAAATTTAAAGCTTATAGATTCTATCAATGTTAATATGTTATCGTCTAATAAACATTTTCTTGAGTACTTGAAGAAGCAACTTAGGAAAGTAGACATCTAGCTTAAATTTACAACACTTATATCAAGCTTCTTTCTAATTAATAGCTGACATATTTGCTTGTTGTTCCATGTAAAGAAACAACCTTCGAGGGAATGTCAGTAAACTGAGCTTCATCCAAGCATTTACCAGGTTTAGTACATAGGCTACACACTAATCTTAAGCCTTCAACTTCTTCTATTTTCAAAATGGAGTTGAAATCTCCAGACAGCATCCAAGGTAAGCTGATAGAAGCTTTAATATCATTAATTTGATTCTATAAGAAGTATCTTTAGTATACAATATTGTGTGCGTATATGAAAGAGAGACACAAATGTTGATTGAGAGACCTCATAAATACTTGAAGATGGACCATCAATTATGAAATGATAGATGAATGAACAGCTACAAAATTAGAATCATATATTACAACCAATCTACTATTAGGATGACAATTATAATTAGAGATTATTTGACAATGCAATGGAAAGTAATCCAGTATATTGCAATGCTCCTTTCTCATTCTAATTTCCAAAATACCTGCAATAGTCACTTTATTTTGTAATATTGTATCTTTGATCATAAACTTCTTGTTGGGAACATTTGCTCCCCTTACATTCTAAGTAAGTATAATCATATGACAGTCTCCCCTTGGAAGAGTTTCTTCTTCCTATTGGATCTTATTTTAACCAATGTTTCAAATTACTGATCCTTCTGCATTTGTTTTTTAACTTACTTACTAGGTGTTCCAATAGAATTCCTGTCTGCATTATCCAAGGTCTCCTTAATGGACATTTGTGAATCATCCAGATGTTCATTCCCTTTTGCACTTTATTTCCTATCTTGCTTGTAAACTTACCTAATGTGATAGGAGATTCTAATATAATATCTTCATTATGTTCATTCTGCATATGTTCATTCTACATATGTTCATCTTGCAAGTGTTCATTCTGTTCATCTTGCATATTGTTCAAGTCCATCAGTAATTACCTGTCTTAAAAACTCTCCCTGTTGGTCTCTATGTTTCTTATTAAGCTAAGGTTTCCACATATATGTACCCTTCGGATGATCAAATCTTTATTGAGTCTAATGAATGGTATAGTTTCAAGTAAATCGTATAATGAACTGACCATAATATAAACTCTAGCAAAATTAGTTCTTTTGTTTCTGTTGTACTGATCCAATGCAATTGGTCTTCCAATAAAGCTTACAAGATGGCTAAGTCCATAAGTGATCCAGTATTCAAGTGGCACTTTATGCAAACATATCCAGATGGGAATATTCTCTTGCTTGACATCATCCAGCTTAATTCCAAGTCTCCACAACTACAACAAAAGTGGCTTGTTTTGGACTTCCCATTGTCTATATCGAAGTACTATCTTAGCTTCCTTTAAGCTTGAGAATCTTAACAAAAAAGACATCCTCATTGTTCAACAGGACATCAAGTAATCATGTGTTTCCATTTGTTCAAGGCACGCTGTCTCATAACTAGAAATGCAATTCTGTTATCAATAAAGAAGCCAAGTAAAGTGGTTATCCATCTATCAACTGTTGCCTTTAATATCTCCAAAGGTGGTGAAACAATTTGCTTCTCAGTTGTTTCATTAGGAGGAAAATACATGAGCTTCTACTCAGGTTTTGAATCTCCCACCACCTGAGTCCAAGTTTTTCAGATGGAATAGTGTTAAGTTTTGTTGAAGGAGGGTTTACAAAGGTGGAAGTAGGAGGTTCAACAATAGGGGCCTTAGGAAATTGAGAATCCATAGGTCGAGGATATTGTCTGTAGGGTAAAGGCTAGGCTAAGAAGTGTGTCTGGGTAAAATAAGTAGAATAAGATAGGATAATGCAGCAAGAAGATGATGAGTGGTTAAGTAGAGACCAAAGAACGAAGAGGGTGGTGTAATAAAAGAAAGTAGACAATGAGCAAGAATAGCAATGCATGAAGATGAGAGATGAGATTGGGAGCTACAGAAGCAGAATCCAAGAATCTTGGTGATGAATAGGCATGGCAATTATGGTTCGGCCCGCTCGGTCCGGCCCATTTTTGGCTCAGGTTGGGCGGGTCACAATCGACCATGGTCAACACTCGCGGGCCACAAGCTGGGCCTACCCATTTTTCTCGAAATGACGTCGTTTTGAATTTTTAAAAAAAAAATTAATACAGCCCGGCGAGCTATAACTGAGCCACTGGCCGATCCATCCCAACCTGCCAACCACGGGCCACTGTAACCTAGTCCATTGACATGCCACTGATGATGAAGAAGAAGAGGTACACATAACACACTGTTCACACAAGAGAATCATGCTGTAATAGTTCCCTTATTTACATATTCTTTGAATAAAACTTCTTTCATTATAAATTTCAAGAAAATCCCACTCTTAAAATAATAAATTTTTAATGTGTTCTAAAACTGTGATAGATTTAAGTAGCTTCTTAAGTGATAAAATGGACTTTTCTTATTTCTCAATTACACTCTAGAACATAACATCCAATCTTGCTCTAACTTTTATAATTTAATTATTATACCCTTAAGTTTTATTTATTCTTTGAATAAGCCTTCATTGTATTGAAAATAGTTGTGCTATTCAACCGAAATAGCATAAAGAAAACTTCCATTGAAAATAGGATTTAAAAGAAAAAGTGAAGAAAACTTGATACCCATATCTTATAATCTCGTGATAACTTTTGTCGGAAGAACACCAAGTAACGACGTTTTGATTTAACTCTAGTCTAATCCCGTGTTAGAAAACCAAAATTAGGAGCGTGAGCGTGAGCAGTTGTGGTTATTGCATCATTAGCGAAGTAAAGTATAAAAAAAAGAAAACAGAAGAATAGTGGGCAACTTAGACACACGTCACTCTCTCTCTCTCTATTCGGTACTAACTTCGTCCTCTTTTTCCCTTCCGCTACGCCTAGGGTTTCAACTGTCATGAATTAAAATTAAGAAGTTTCGCATTGTAACTTAACAATCTCTTTTACTTTCCCTGAAAACAATTAGAAAATTAAGAATAGGACCCAACAGAAAGCAAGCACAAATCTGCAAACCCTTTGAAACCCATCTCTCAATATCCATGACTGGGACTGTCTGAAATTCTCTTGAGGAATTTATTGACATTTCGGGCTTCAAGAATTTACCTTTACTTTCTTGATGGAAAGATCCAGATCTAAGCGGAATTACTACTATGACCACCAGGATTATGATAATGACACCATGGCTAGAACCAAGCCCCGGTACAACAGCCATCACTACACGCCCAATAACGCCCATCGTCACCGTGGACCGGTTGCCGGAAACAGCAACCGACCTTCAAAACCTCAGCAGGATTCGTCCCTGATGGTGACTACAAGCTATCGCATTCTGTGTCACGATATCAAAGCTGGTGGAGTCATTGGCAAGTCTGGGAGTATCATCAAGCACATACGACAGCATACTGGCGCCTGGATTAACGTTCACGAGTTGATCCCTGGCGACGAGGAGCGGATCATCGAGATATCCGACACGCGGCGGCGTGACCCTGAAGGAAGAATGCCCAATTTCTCTCCGGCGCAGGAGGCGTTGTTTTTAATACATGATAGGATTCTTGAAAGTGATGCTCAGATTCCGATGAACGGTGGAGTAGGTTATGGGAACGAGGAGGAGGAATTTGGTGGTGGTAGAGGTGGCAACAGAGTGGCTACGAGGTTGGTGGTGTCAAGGATGCATGTGGGTTGTTTGTTGGGGAAAGGAGGAAAGATTATTGAACAAATGAGGATTGAAACAAAAACCCAGATAAGGATTTTGCCTAGAGATCATACCTTGCCTCGTTGTGTTTCCATGTCTGAGGAGATTGTTCAGGTTTACATTAAGCTCTCACTAAATCCTCCTCTTTGTAAAACAATGCTGTTACTCTTTTTTTGTGGGACGTTATGTTAGCTGAAACTGAAGATGTTATGGACGAGAGTTACTTTAATTCTCTGCTTAAATATATAAAGATTTATGAATCCGTCTCCTTTTTAAATGCCACCAGTATTTCAAATATTTGGCAGTTAAAGCTAGAACATTTGGAATACTGATAAGTTCAGAGACACCGGGTTTACAAAAGTTTTAGAAAGATCAACAGGCTCGTGGATAATTTTATGATTGATCCATGCAAATGACTAAGGGATCTAAATGATTGGAAGGTGCATGAAAGTAATTTTCTTTTTGTCATGAGAATAGAATGATTGTCAGTTGCTGCTCTTTCTTCCCTTTCTAGTTCTTCTACTGCTTCTTCTTGCTGCTCCTCCTTCTCTTCCTTCTCTTTCTTGTTCTTGTTCTTCTTATTCTTGATTCGTTTTTCCTTTTCCTTCTGTATGCTTTTAATTACTGCGATCTTGCTATTTCTATTAAGAATTACATAATTTGTGTCATTTCTAAGAATCTATACTCTCGTCTATCTGGCTTTTTCTTGTTAGTGATATAGACTTGACTGGTACTTGTGTCTCTGAAGTTGCTTCCGCTCATATGTCTACTCCCTTCTCATTTGATTGTTGAGGAACACCATCGCTAAGTGGGGCTCGATTATTGAGTTTATTGACATCTCAGTCATGGTAATTTGAGCATTCGTGATTTGACTCGGCCTGAAGGTAAAGGAAGAGGTTGATATTCAGATATGTAGACTATGAGCCACCTAAATTCTGTGTCTATCTCTGTGTAAAGCATCCAGTACTTGGGAAACTATAGGAAATGCAAGGTCATCATGTCTCCACCTAAATATCTGCATTACACTTGTGGACCTTTTCTAAAGCATTGTGGCAAATAGGTTATGCAGGGTCTGATGGATGTAGAGACTAATATACTAGTAACTTGGCAAATAAGGCCCATGGAAAATGTCTGAATAGGCTTTTCTTATGAGTTATTCCTCCTAGTTAATAGACTATATGTTTTTCTTTTGTTACCAAATTTGGATCTTGAATGGAGAAACTATGTCAACTCTAGCTTACCGTGTTCATTGTCTCATGTTAGTTTATGCCTTGCAGGTCGTAGGTGATGTCAATAATGTGAAAAAGGCTGTATCAATAATTTCATCCCGCTTGAGGGAGAGTCAACATCGGGACCGCAGTCATTTTCAGGGACGATTTTTCCCTGACGAGGATTATATACCTTACACGAATAATACAACTCGTCGAGCATCCAGTGATGGGGGCTCTTTCGGTTCACGACAATCTGGGCCAAATTACAGAGGCAATAACTATTCACGACCATCTGGTGTTGCAATTGAATCTGGGGAGATTCCCAATGATAATACGCAGCCTTTCTATGGTGAGGACCTTGTATTTCGAATACTTTGCCCAATTGACAAGGTTAACAGAGTTGCTGGGGAGTCAGATGGCCTAATAGAATTACTTCAAAATGAAATTGGGGTGGATGTGAAGATCTCAGACCCTGTATCTGGGTCAGATGAACAGATAATAATAATTTCCTCTGAAGAGGTAAACCAATTACTGGTTATTTCTTTTAATGTTTTAAACTTCATTCTGCTAACAATTTATATTTTTTCCAATTTATTTGACCTTGAAGTGATGACCATTTAGTATAGGATACATTTCTTTGTTGCTTATTGTTACATAGAAATGTAATTAGATTGTATGTTTTGCCTAAAATCTTTCATGCCTGGTTGTGTTCAATAATACTCAAAAAAGGAAAATCTTTTCCTTGGTTTAATTGATGCCTTCTGTACTTTCACCTTTTTCCCTAAGCGTCAAACTGAAGAGTTTGGAGAGGACAAAACTGAAACGGAGATAAAAATTGGGACCTGTTGCAGGCATGCAAAGAAATGTTGCAACAAAGTAATATGAGATAGGCCTCAGGATGCGTTTATAAGTTCTTACTAACGAAAATGTTTGATTTTAAAGATTCATAGATCAAAAGCATACTTCTCTAATTTTCTAATTTTACCCAATTTTGAAAATTCTATTGTCTGTTTACATTTCTTCTTAGGGTCCGGACGATGAACTATTTCCTGCCCAAGAAGCTTTATTGCATATTCAGACTCACATTGTTGATCTCATAACTGATAAAGACAATATGGTTACAACTAGATTACTTGTCCCAGCTAGTGATATTGAATGTCTAGATGGAAGAGATGGCTCATTACTTGATCTGGAAAGGTTAACTGGAGCAAAAATACAGATCCTACCAAAAGAATCACTTCCTACATGTGTATCAGGGACTGATGAGCTTGTACAGGTTTGCTACTTCACATAAACAGCAAACTTTTAGGAAGGCCTTTCACATGAAGTTTTCTATTTATTTTTTGGATAATTGTTTCTGGACAATATGCTGGAAGATAAATAACTGTAAACCTGAGTTTATTATTTTGTTGATGATGCACTTAGCATTGCTCCTCTGCAGCATGATTTCTTGACTGACAAACTCTTTAAGTGATTCACTTTTGGTGTTTCTTGATTGCTAGAAGTGAGGAATCCTGAAGCCTACTCAATCTCGATATACTGTCCTTTCTTGTGCTCATGATGTATATTACAATCTTGACGTGAAGTTTGCTATTTGAAATTATGGAGACAAAACATAGAATTCCTTAATGATAAGCACAATTGGTTTTTGCAAAGGTTTACTTTTCTCAACTGATTACTTTTCTCTACAGATTGAAGGGGAAATAAAAGCAGCTAGAGATGCTCTTGTAGAAGTCACATCAAGAATTCGGAGTTACTTATATAAAGAGTTCTTTCAGAAAGATACTCCTTCACCTATTTCTCAATCAGGCCCTCTTGGGAGTGCTTCAGGTATGGAGTCAGCTTCTCCAGATAACGTAGCCGTGGCTCATGAAGTTCAAAATGTTGGTAATCCTCATGCTGCGATAAATCAGAATGTACAATCTGCACCTACATCTCAGACATCGAAGGTATGGTGCAGTGTAGATAGCCGTTCTGCTAAACCTTGAACCTTCATCCTATTCTAAAAACAATCACATATACACCATTCGTTTCTCATCTACTCTGCATTCTTGGATGTGAAAATTTTGTCTAGCCATACTGCATCTTAGTGCCCATGTTTTCAGAATTCTGAACTAAATAAATTTAAGTCAGGATCAAAAGAGCAGGTTTAATTTACCTTGTTTTTATACAATTATGGAAAGGGGATTATGACTTTTATATAGCAGTTTTAAAAGCAAGTTCACTTTCCATCTTTTTTTCCTGGTATAATTATCAAGATATTGAACAATACAGAAGAATTAAAAGTGACTTTTTGTTTCCTTCTTAAAGATTTTAGAAAGGTGAAATCTATTGCTTTTGCAGGATTGTGGAGTATCTGGCACCAAAGCAGTAAAGCAAAATGAAAGTGAACGCCATGGTGATTCGATAAGTACAATCAACAGGTAGAGGATTCAACTTCATCATTATCTTTGATAAAGATACGTACAAGAATGCCTTCTGTTTCCATTGAATAATGTTGGCCTTCGTTTTCCTGGTAGAATCCCTAAGCCACTCGTCACTAGGAGTACTCTTGAAGTTGTTATACCGGATTATGCTGTCCCAAAACTTTTAGCCAAATCAAAAAGCAAACTGGCTCAGATTAGTGAGGTGAGCCTAGTCTTTCCCCCGTTTTTTGGTCAGATTCGCATGAAGAACCCCTAACTAATTTATTCTTTATTGAATAGTTGTCTGGAGCAAATGTGACTCTAATAGAAGACAGACCAGAGGTGACAGAAAAGATCATTCAAATTTCTGGCACGCCAGAGCAGGCAGAAAGGGCCCAGAGTTTGCTTCAAGGCTTTATTTTGAGTAGTAAGTCCACCAAATTACTCTTGTGTAGCATCATGTGGATGCTAGTTTCTTCTTCTTGAATTTAAATTTCACTTTGCCTTTTTTCTTTGATTCAGCACAAGAAGATGGACCTTAAACTTGTCCCTGCATTAGGAGTGGACTAAAAATTTTTGGAGCTGGCATTGGTTGTTTCATGCCCTGTTTCCTAACATTCCATTATTTGCCTGTCCTTGAAGTAGCATTTTGTCCCTTCTTGAAAATGACAAGGAGGGTGGCTTGTCTTTCCTTTTGACTGACCCTTTTGGATCATGAATTTTCAGTGTGAAGAGCTCCACTGTAAATGAACCTTGAGGAGCCCTTTTTGTTTTACTGCTATGTTTATGTTGTCTTGTACTTTTGTTCATTATCTTGTTTTGCATCCAGAGACTATTCCATGAATTTCAATATTTGCTCGTTTATCTATTCAAAGGATCATACTTTTTGCAAGTATGTTAAAAACAGACGACCTATTGTATGGTTCAATTGTAAGTAAATAAAACTAACAAGTTTGAGAAATCTGTCACCACTCGGAGGTATAATTGCATTTCATCAAAGGAAGACGCAAAGTCAAATAGGCATATCTATATTTATATATATGCATCTATGTATATATATGTGTGTGTATATATATATATATATATAAACAAACGATGGATTTAAGTTATTAAACTAAAAATATATATACATTGTGTTTATAACAATGTAAGCTTTATGGTAAGCTCCGAAGGTTCCGTTATATCCTTTTATTCCAATCTTTCACGTTTTGAAGCAAAGCTCAAATCTTGACGAGGGAGGTGCTTAATTTCTTCAATTTATGTCAAACTACATCTCTCGGTACTTAAAGCGTTCTTGTATTACTTCACCTTGAAATTGATGTTATTTTATCACAAGCACTTAAAAAGATAACCCGATAACCCGATGTTACATAAATTTGTTTCGAAGATACGAAAATGATATAATATCTTGTTTTCAGTTATTATCATCAACTAAAAAGTCTTCAAATTGTATTAACATCTTTTACCATTTACATGCCTCTTAAAAAAAATTAAAATATCAATTGATATCAAGAATGTTTAAATACACAACGAAAAATGGAAATTATTGAATCTTAAAAAAAAGGTACTAAATTGGTTGAAATTTTTTTTTGAAAGAATATTAGATTATTTTAACTGAAGTTATTACAATATTACAATATTTTAAACAACTATGAAGTTGCAGCTACCTAGGTTTTCTTAACACGAAAGAAAATTGTATATGGAAGTGATGAACTGCATTCTCTTTATCAAGTTTGGAGAAGTTGATGAATAACCTCAAGGTTTGTTCCCAGTCAAAAGAAAATTTCACTACATCCACCATGTATTGAATCTTGCTCCATATAGTTTTAGTGAATTCACAAGCAAAAAACAAATAATCTTGATCCTCATCAATATTATGACATAAGACACAAGAATTTTCAGTCAGTTGAAACCACCTGCATTTAGTCCGAAGTATATTTTTGATAGTTAACTAAGTAATAAAGGGAGCTTTAGGGTTTAAGCATTTTTTCCAGATAAGATTCGTTTGTGAAAAGCCTTTGAGGATTTGGAGTTCAGTAAATGGCATCTTTCCTATCTGTGTCCCCCAACTGTGGAAGGATCTCACTCAGTGTGGAGAAGCCCCTAAAGTTACCTTACCATTCGTCATCATGGATGTAACATCCCGTTTTTCATACTATGAGTTAGAACCCTAGATTTCTGTAAATGAGAAATAGTAATCAGAGATTGGAAAAAATGCATTTCATACTCATGCATAATAACACATGTGAATTTGATTGTTTTGTACACACTATGATGACTATTCATGCACTCATTTCACATTTTCTGGGTATAAATGATTTTAATGTGATTATGATGTGGATTATGAGTATTATGTCATGAATCTTGGTTAATTAATGATTATTGGTGATATAGGAAATTATTTGTTAAATTGAGAGATTTCTAAAATTATGAGTATTTTTGAACTGGGAAAAATGTTAAATGGCAAGACAATTGATAAATGGTAGTAGAATTAACTGTAAAATGGCAGTAGAAATTATTTATAAATGATATTAAGATTTAATGACAAGTGCCATTGAAAATTGGGAGACAATTAGATTAGAATTGGGAGACAAATGAACTAGTTATTTAAAAGACCAAGAAGAGACCATAAGAAAGTGACAAGTGTCACTTGCCACACCATATGTCTTAACCCACGATGTTGTGCTAAAGACCATCTCTTCTTTCATTTTGTTTTGGCCAAATGCTCTCATCATCTTCTTCTTCTTTTCTCTCAACCTACGACACTCACTAACCCTCACGATTTTTTATTTATGCCAACTCCTTCACTTCTCTCCTCAAGATCCTTGTTGTCTCTTCATCTTGTCACAAGAAAAGCCTAATCTCTGCTTCATAAATGATGATGATCGTGTGATGCATGGAAGAAGCTAAGGTTACAAAGTTTTGATGAAGCTTTGAGTAAATCAAGTAAGTTATACTTTGATCTTCATGGGTAGTTGTAAATGAAACAAATATGGTGAATATTTTGATATTAAGTGATTACGTGCATGGTGATCTATATATGTGCATCATGGATGAAGAATGAGAATATTGATGTCTTGTATTTTGTATATAATGGATAATAAATTATGAAGTGTTATAGGGATGTTTTTGGGATAGATTTATAGTGAAAATGATGTATGAAAATGATCAAAAATGTTAAGGAATAAATGGACATATTTATGACTGGTTTTGTGTTTATGATTAACATTAGATTATGAGTTGTATTAAAGATGTTTGTAAGATAAAATGGGTATGGAAATAGTGTTTGAATGCATGTTGAAAGTTGAAAAATGAAGAGGTGTGATTATATCCTATTTTTGAATTGATGAATGATAGATGATATGTTTTGAATTGGTATGATTGATGAACCTTAAGTATGAGTTGTCTTATTGAGATAGAAATGAGATGAGAATAATAAGGAAATGAAGTAGAAATGATTATTTTGGCATGAGATGTCTTGAGTATAACATGGAGAAAGTTAGAATGTATATATGATAAGATTAAGTGAATGATGATGAAATAAATTAGTAGAGTTTTGTGAATTTTAATGCAACTAATATGGTAGTTGAATTAGCATATAATGAAGTTGCAACTAATATGGCCCTCAACCTATAATATTGGCCAGTTGTTATGGTTTCTGTCACGATTGTGGGAAGGTGCCCCACGATCGTGGACTAGCATATAGAGTAAAAGTTGTCTTTTGGGTGATGTTTGAACCAACTAATGTTGAGGTACTTCATTACGATGTATTTAGGCTTAAATGAAGCTTGGAATGAACTTAGTATGATGCTTGAATAAGTGATTAAATATGTGATAAGCTTAGGGTACTAATCAAGGTTATAACTTAAGCATGAATGATTGATGTCAATAAGACAAAATCAGGAAAATTGGAGATGCTATAAGAATGAAAGTGACCCTATGAATGTTAATATGGTTCAAAGAAGAAGAGTAATGTGTATTAAGTAATGATGAATGAGAAATTGGATATTATGAGATCTTATAATAGTATAAAGAGGATTGGAAAGCATCTATGTGATAGATATATGATTGAATGATGGGCTTAGATTAATCTCATACAAATGAGGTATAAACCTAAGTTCAAATTAGACATATATGAGTTATGAAGTATGAATGACCATAATATGTGAATTAAAGAAATATACCCGGAGTAGTCAATATGAGCATGCATTATACATTACACATATACATATGTGTATAACTGAATGTTTATGTGATGTTCAATTAGTACTGTGTATAATGTGTATTGCATGAAGTTGATACACAAAGTTGAAAGTCAGCATCTAGACGTTTCCAGATTATGGAAGCTAATGCTAATTTAGAGCGTACTGTGAGTCGACTTAGATGGTCTTACTATAATTGATTATTTTGTTTATATTTCTGTATTGCATTGATATTGGTGTGAATGTGATTGTGTTGATTCTGGACATAAATGTCCGAGATGTTTGATGCATGAATAATATATTGGAAGTGCTCGTTGTATGTGAAATTGAATAAATAAGTGATACTTAACTTAATTGTTAAATGTCGGATCAAGGTCCGATGACAAATGTGAATTTGCATGTGTAATATTGAGCATAAGTGAATCATTGAATATATGTGATGCATTTCATTACAATAATGCATGATAACATAAAGGCAGTTTTGACCGGAGTAGCTATCGAAAAGGAGTTTAAAGCTCATAATGTGATTAAGAGCTAAAGGCTCACTACGTATAATGAGCCCTATATCTCCAACAGATAAGGGACAGTTATTAATGAGCCCGGTATTTACAATGAATACGGGATAGTTACAGGCACTCGGTCATAACAATGTAACAATTGAAAGTGAGTTTCATGATCATTATATATATATATTTGCTATGAATGAGAAATATGAATTAAGTGAATATGAAGTGTATATGATTCAACATGTTGATTAGTGAAATGATGTGAATTACATGATTACATAAATTAATGTGTTATGTGAATTGAGTGAGCCATCGATGATGGTCCGCTCACTAAGTTTGCAAAACTTAACAAAATTGCAATGTTGTTTTTCAGGTTCAGAGGATACCCAGTTAGACCAATTAGAGTATAACCACTGCCTTCAAAAAGGAGTTTGAGGTCGGGATCAGTTAGCGTCTGTATATATTTTCTATGATTTTAGTGTTAAACATTGTATTCCGCAAGTGTTATTTATTGTATAAATGAATTATGTCTATAATAATAATTTTGATTAAACACGCTTCGATTTTGTAATGGGCCCAGATGAGTACTAAAATTTCGACGATATGTTCATTGTTTGTAATACTTGCGATTGAGAATATTTATAAATAAAATGGGCCCAAAAAAATTGATTATTGGTTTTCTGTAATATACGTGTGATGTTAAAAAAAATTGTATTGAGTTTGACTGACCATCCTAGCACACCACCCTTGTAGAGTGTATTCTCGAATACCGTCTATGTGTTCGGGAATATGCCCTATAGGAGTAGGATGCTACAATGGATTAGAATGGAGACTCTCGCCTCGATAGGCAATCGGTTTCTCAAATGTGCAAAAGTTGAATTGCTTATGAGCGAATTGACTTCAAGCTAATTATCAAACCATATCCAGATATTTCCTCCTCCATTCACTCTATGTTTGATAAAAGGGTAGATAAGGTGTCTTATCTTCAGCATGTGATTGAATGACCAAGATAACTGAGTGGACTCGACAAGCTACTAGAATTTAAGATTTTTAAGGTGGTATTCATGGATCCATTTAGACCACAATACGTCCTTATTTGAAAAAAGTCTCTATATTCACTTACTCACTAGCACATTCCACATAGTTGAGGAAGAAATGATGCTTAACCTTCCATTTTTCTTAAGGATTGAGAGCTTACTCCATTTCACTTTTGCAGTTTTTCCAGTTACAACTTTACCAGACTAAAGAAAAGCTTTCATCAATTTGTCAATTTCCTTAAGAATCTTTTTTGGAAGAGTAAGAAATGTCATCCAGTGAATGTGTAAACTGCTCAGGACTGAAATAGTTAATGTTATCCTAGCTGCATAAGATAAGTGCCTGTCTTGCCAGGAATTCATCTTGAATTTGAGCTTTTCCAGAAGGGGAATGCAATCTAAGTACTTCAACTTTGAAGTAGAAATAGGCACACCAAAATATCTGAAAGATGGAGCTTGCACGCATAAATTGGTTGAAAGTTTTAACCATTTATCTTGAAAATATAAGAAAGCTTAATAAACGTGCGTTTATATAATGAAAGATAAAAACTCGGAGTTACAATAAGAGAAAAAGAAATAGTTATGTAAATATTTTTTAAAAATTAAAGATATATTAAACATCAAAATACAAGTAACTAAGCCTTACAAAACTTCAAGTATAACTTCACTTAATTTAATCTCCAAAAGTTATTGTAGAGGATAATACTTAACAAAGAAGGCACAACTCCTTAAAAAGTAACAATGAAAACAAATTAGAAAACACATGCACACCATGTAATTTCTTAACCAAAAGATATTTATTAATTGGCATAATTAAAACCAACAACAACTTAATTGACTTCTATTTGTGCATGTTCTTTGAGCTCATCTACTTAGGATCCATGGAGATAAAGCCTCACTGTATAAATGTTTTCAAGAACAATGGAAGAGATTAGGTTGTAGTATGGATCAGGCTACTTCTAAGGCATTGAATTAGAGAGTAAAAACCCTTTATAAGTTCTATGAGATGGCTATCTCAGGTGTACAAGTTGTTTGGAGTTGATTTGTTGATCCAGCTGATAAGTTCCTTTGTCACTTGCTCCTTGGTTCTATGAACGACCATCTTAAGTCTATAGGTTGTTTAGAGCTGATTTACTATCAATTGTTCATTGTTCCAACTGATAAGTTCCTTTGTCACTTGCTTCTTGGTTCTTTCACAACTTTAGAAAAGCCTAAGATTTTTTTCCTTTTAAAATGAGTAAATAGAGCTACCAAAGGCAATAGTGAGAATTGCTTTGTTAACATTGGAGTTACCTTTTTCTTGGTTAATCTTATTAAAGATCTCTAAATAATTAAGAATTGTTTCTTTAACCTTACAAAGAAATTGGATGTTGTTCCATATGAATGTCGAGAACATACAATTAAAGAATATATGAGATAAAGATTTTTGACTAGTTTTGCATAGGCAACAAGTAAGTGATATGTTGAGGAAGTTCATCTTGTTTAACGTTCATAACCTCTTCTTATAGACAAGCCATATGAGAACATATTTTTGGAAGAACTTTTTTGCACCAAATTATTCCATACTAGGGTATTTTCTGTTGTTAAGGAAAATAAATTGCTTTACAAAAAGCATTGGTGAACTTTCTTGTTGAATGTTTTAGCCAAATATAACCTCTTCACTTACTCTAGGATTATAGTTAGGTATAGGCTAGGCAATTAGGCCTGACCCGACCCGATCCGACCCATTGTCATCCCTAGTTAGGTATGCAATTTAGAAGTGGAGTTGAATTAATTACCCAATTATTCTCATTTATTATATCACTCACTTTGGCATTTTAAAGTAATCTATGTCTCAAATTTAAATGTAAATTAGACCTACAAAAGGGGCCTATCTTGCTCCAATTACCAATCCAGAATGAAGCCACTTTCTTATTGCCAAATCTATAAAGGATGCTTTTATAAAGAACTTCCCTCAACTTAAGTAAATGAGCCATAAACCATAAAAATGGTGGTTTTGTTGTACATTTTTCACAAAATTTTTCTTTTTAGAACGTAGATATGGATTCATTAAACCCATAGGGCCTCTTTATTAGTGATAACTCTTCAAATGCTCTTTGTTAATAGCACTTACTAGTTCGAGAGATAGATACAATAGCAAGCCCTCCTGTTTTTTTAGGAAGACACACTTATGTCTACTTAAATTTGAAAATGATCTCTTTTGTAGCTTTCCAGACCATATAAAATTTCTTAGCATCCTTTCGATGGTTTTAATTAGAGCTTTGGATAGGAATATATTTCATGACAAATAGATGTGAAAGGAGTTAAGGATATAGTTGATTAAATGAATTCTTCTAGCATAAGAGAGGGATCTATTGCACCAATAGTTGGTCATGCTATGAATTTTCTCCAGTAATGGTGAGAATTCTCTAGACCTTAATTTTCTTATGGTTATTGGTAACCTCAGGCTTTTTAGCTTATGAAGAAACTCAAAATTTTTAAAGTTGTAACTAAGAAGTTTTCTAAAGAACAGACTAAAGGAGTAATAAGAGTCAAGAAAAATAGAAGGTTCATACTAAGCTCTAATGGCAAACCTAAATTTGATTGTTGTGATTAGGTGAAAGAAGAGAGAGAGAAAGCAAAGAAGGAGAGACTATGGCACGTTATCTAACCACAATAATGCTCAGAGGAATCATTATTTTATTTTCAATTTATCTCGAAGGTTTTATTATATCCTTGTATTCAAATCTTTCAAGTTTTGGAGCAAAGCTCAAATCTTAATGAAGGAAGTGCTTAATTTCTTCAATTTATGTCGAACTGCATCTCCCGGTACTTGAAGCGTTCTTATATTACTTCACCTTGAAATTGATGTTATTTTATTATAAGCACTTAAAAACATAACCTGATTTTACTTAGATTTGTTCAAAAGATGTGAAAACGATATAATATCTTGTTTTCATTTATTATCAACAACTAAAAAGTCTTCAAACTGTATTTAACACCTTTTACCATTTACATGCCTCTTAAAAAAATTAAAATATCAATTCATATCAAGAATGTTTAAATACACAAAGAAAAATGGACATTATTGAATCTAATAAAAAATAAGAAGTAAATTGGTTAAAATTTTTTTGAAAGAATAATTAGATTACTTTATCTGAAGCTATTACAATATGACAATATTTCAAAAAACTATGATGTTGCAGTTACCTAGGTTTTCTTAACATGAAAGTTAATTGTATATGGAAGTGATGAACTATATTCTGTTTATCAAGTTCGGAGAACTTGATGAATAACCTCAAGGTATGCTCCCAGTCCAAAGAAAAATTCACTGCATCCACCACATATTAAATCCTGCTCCATATGGCTTTAGTGAATTCACAAGCAAAAAACAAATAATCTCGATCCTCGTTAGCATTATGACATTTAGTCTGGAGTATGTTTTTGATAGTTAACTAAATAATATAGGAAGCTTTCTTGTTTAAAGAGTTTTTCTAGTTAAGATTGGTTTGTGAAAAGCTCTTGAGGATTTGGATTCCAGTAAATGGCATCTTCGTTATCCGTGTCCCCCAACTATGGAAGGATCTCCCTCAGTGTGGAGAAGCCCCTAAAGTTACCTTACCATTCACCATCATGGATTAGAATGGAGACTCTTGCCTCCATAGGCAATCGATTTCTCAATTATGCAAAAGTTGAATTGTTTATGAGCGGACTGACTTCAAGCCAATTATCAAACCATATCCAGGTATTTCCTCCTCCATTCACTCTATGTTTGATATAAGGCTAGATAAGGTGCCTTATCTTTAGCATGTGATTAAATGACCAAAAGAATTGAGTGAACTCGACAAGCTGCCATAAATTAAGATTTTTAAGGTGGTATTCATAGATCCATTTAGACCACAATACTTCCTTATATGAAAACAGTCTCCGTATTCACTTACTCACTAGCACGTTCCATATAGATGAGGAAGAAATGATGTTTAGCCCTCCATTTTTCTCAAGGATTGAGAGCTCACTCCATTTTACTTTTGCAATTTTCCATATACAGTTTTACCAGACCAAAGAAAAGCTTTCATCAATCTACCAATTTCCTAAGAATCTGTTTTGGAAGAGCAAGATGTGCCATTTAGTGAATGTGTAAACTGACGAGGACTGAAATAATTAATGATATCCTAGTTGCATAAGATAAGTGCTTGTCTTTCCAGGAATTCATCTTGAATTTGAGCTTTTCCAAAAGGGGAATGCAATCTGAGCACTTTAAATTTGAAGTAGAAATAGGCATACCAAGATATCGAAAAGATGGAGCTTGTATGCATAAATTGGTTTAAAGTTTTAACCTAGGGAATTCAACATCAACAGATTCTTTGAGAGGATAATCAGTTAGGAGATGAGGGAATACATGGGACAGCCTTCACACAACAAAAGATTAAAAAAGTTCTAGTCAGTTTGCATCCCTCTAAAGCACCTAGATCTAATGGATATTTTGAATGTTTCTTCTAAGAGACTTGGGAAATCACTGGTAACCTTTTAATTGAAACTGTGCAGGAATTTTTTTCTTCATCAAATAATGTGAAGGGAATGAACAAAACCTTTATATGTCTCATCCCAAAGAATTTAAATCCCTCATCCATGATGGATTACAAGCCTACATCTTATTATAATGCAGTCTACAAGTTAATTGCAAAGGTTCGTGCAAACAAATTGAAGCTGGATTTGAAAGATGTCATTAACTCAACTTAAGGCACATTCAAAATTGGGAGATCAATATGAGACAACATATTGCTCGTACAGGAATTAATGAAAGACTACACCTCAAGAAGAGCTATCAAAAGTTGTATGTTTAAAATCAATATCTTCAAAGCCTTTAACACCATCAAATAAGATTTTATTGAATCTTGTTAACCAGCTCTTGGATTCCCAGTACAACTTGTGAAATGGATAATGGAATGCATTATAGCAGCTTCCTTTAGCATGGTGACTGCTGGAACCCCTCCCCGGGCGGGTCCACGGGCCCGACATCCTACGTGACATCTGGACCCGTGGCCCACGGGGGAGGAATTCCCCACCAG
>JAOTAY010054259.1:0-19410 GCA_025629805.1 Erythroxylum baracoense | reverse complement strand
ATAAATAAGAAACTCCCCCTGAATAGCATAATTGGGCATATAAGTATCAAATTCGCAATTCATATGAACTCCCCCTCAATCCAACATCAAGTTCCAAAGAACATCCATAGAAATAATAATCTAATCATTTAAAATTTTCCCCTTTAGGACAAAAAAATGCCAAAAAGCAAGACGAATAGTCACACATATACCCTGAAATCACCCCCTGAATGGAACAATCACCAAAAACAATCTAATAACTCCCTCTTGGGACAACAGTGTCAAAACGAAGAATGCCTTTAACACAATCAATCGCTTCGAATAAAGAAACATAAAAACCAACAATAGGTTTAGCGGAAGAATCATAAGTATACCAAAATGAAAATTTACCACCAATCAAAATACTCGCCAAAGTATCATTACTCACATCAAAGCCATCCGTATACGACTCATTAAGTTTAAAAACCTCATCATCAAGCATAGTCTCATGTACACATCAATCAACTGAACCTTAGAAAACCTATAAATAAAAACTTAGAAATCTTAAACGATAACTCCTTCGAACCTCTTTTTTTGTTTTTTGTTTTTTAAAAAATAAAATCAAACTATACATCAAAAATATAAAGCACATAGTCCTTGTGCCCCTCGAAGAAATTCAAACTTGGGCTTATTCCTCGTCTCATTATTTAGGTCATCGATTTCTTATTCTAAAGTAACTGACTTATCCTCTGTCTGAACAATTTCTTCACAAGCAGTAACTAACTGTGAATCTAAACAATTTCTTATTTTTTGTCCATAAAGTCTTTGTGCTTGTAATTGACTCTTTCTAATCTAAGTGTGCTTTGGTACCATGGGCTACTGCTAAAAATTTAGTGGAGAGTGTCTAGATTTTTTATTCTGACCCTTTTGAAACATCATTTGTAACATCTTGTAGCGTCTCGGCCTTATGTGCCCGATAACTCAACAAAAATGACATGTAGGTACAAAACTTCGATTCTTCCTCGAAGTGTCTTCTTGGACAGATCTGGATATGTCAACTTTCTCATCATTCACCTTAAAATAGTCACCTTTGTAGCTAATGCCTTGCAGATCCCCTTTAACCTTACCGATTTTCATTAACTTTTCTAACTTTTCTATACCTCCATTCAACATCCTCAATCCCTTTTCAGTACTTACTAGTTTCATTCTAGCTTCACCAAGCTCATCTAACGTTGACATCAATTTCTTCTCCAAGTCTTGAATAGTATTCTTCATAGAGAAGTTTTCTTCCTTCAACCTTTATTTCTTCCTACATGTTTTTACCCATTTTTCATACATTAATTTGTAAGTCTCATAAATGTTCTCCTTTTTATCACCTGAACCACTTTTATCACTGTCATAATTTGAGATCAAGCTTTGAGCTGATTTTTCTACGTTTATCTCAAAATTTTCCAATTTGGTCCCCTTTTCGTCTTTAGTTACTTCATTCTCAGTTGCTGTTAAGCAAGTAACTGGGCTTTTACTGTACAATGTAACTAACGCAACACTGTTTAGAACTTCTTCTTCACTTCTATATTCACTGCTAGATTCGTTCTCACTCTAAATGCTCGTATAGGATTTCTCTTTTCTCATCTTCAAGATGTTAGCACACTTTGCTTGAACATGTCTGAAGCCTTGACACTCATGACATTGAATTCTCTTCACCTTTCTTTCTCCCTTTTGAGTTTTGGCTTGTTGTTCAATAAACTCCTGCCATTTTACCTAAACTCGGGTTTATACTTTTTCACTCTCTTCAGCCACTTACTGAACTCTTGTGTTAATAGCTCCATATCCTGATTCTTGTTAGATTCATCTTCTACATCATTCATACCTTTTCCAATTCGGTGACCTGCTCTGATACCAATTGAAAAACCGTAAGGGGTAGTAGTTTCACCAACTTTCCGATTCGTTTCTAGCAAACAAAAAAATTAGAAAAATTTAAAGAACCAAAAATAAATCAACACTGAGATTTGTTAACCCAGTGACACACCTTGCTTACATTTGCGTCCCTCACCCAGCTTAATACTTTCACTAATGACAATAGTTTTATACAAGGCTTTACTGAGCCAACACCACTCAACCCTTGACACTACCCCTCGTCCTCACAACCCTTGAAAGTATTTCACATCTAATAGTACGACTACCTCATAATAACCTCGACAGAGGATTTTCTCAAATAGTGTTTATTGAAAAACAATAAATAAAAGACTCAAGTATCTAAACAATTAATATCAAAATCTGAACACATTTAAGATTGAAACAGAACAACTCTCTTATGAGTTTAACTTCTCCAAAAGAGATATGAAAGTTGTTTACATATAATCAATCCAATCGTGAGCCACTCCACAAAGATGACAGTCCATACGATCAATACATAATAGTGAATCTCCCAATAATGTTCACCCAAAAAAAAAACAGTCGTGTCTCACTAAAATAAGAAACCACAAAGTCACTTCTGTTATATGTCACAGAAACGCAATTGACGCACCAACAACAAAAGCACTGAAGATAGCCGTGTCTCACCAAAGCCAGCAGTCACAAATTCAATTAAGCTATTTTGTAAAAAAAATGCCATTAACGCACTAACAACAAAAGCACTGAAGATAGTCGTCAATTAACACAAAAAAGACACCCATGGTAAAGACCCAAAATCCATACATAAAATCCTTTGCCACACCCTTAAAATTCCAGCAGTACACCTCAACCCTCACATACGTAATGCACCATACTTCTTGTCAAGATACACATTAATTAAAGATAAGACTTTATCACAACTAGAAGATTATCCCTAATAAATTTTTAAATCCAAGTCATTATCTAATTAATTCCAATTATCTTATAGGTCCAATTAAAAAAGAATGCCAAAACAAAATAAAATATACCATATATCCTAACACCACTAATACCAGTTAGCACTATGGACAGATTCCCAGCCCTTAAAGGGAGGTTTGCCTTTTGAGTTTAAGTTAGATGCTAGCCCGTTTAGGCCTACTAAGATTTAAAAATTTCAAGGACTTGGTACACTGGCTGACTTTCGAGGAAAGGGCTCTCGGGTGATATTATTTATATAACTATTCCATAAGGTGAAAGTTTTTAGGTCGGGTCACTCGAACTGAATCCAGTTAGTCTAAAGACTTTCTTAGTTATTATGATGGTAATATCAATTGCACTTTCATCATATAGAGAGTGAAAATTAGCTCTGTTTTTGGTCTCCTATTTATAGAAATATGCTTTCATGTCTATTGTCAAGCTAATATTCAGGTTTTAGATTGTGACTAGCCACCTTTGTAACTTTTATATAGTTACAATCCCTGCATGCCTCTTCAACCTTGAATAACGTGGCTCCTTTGTTCATGGAGTGAAAAGAAGATAGCCAGGATAAACTCTGACTCATACAACCCACTGGTCAATGGCATGAAGCACACTATTTTACACCTAGCAGAAAGAAGTTAGCTAGCTAGCGTACTTAGATCACTCAAGGTAGCCCCTTATTGAACATATCTCTCATATAAACTTATTTTCACCATCGGTGTAGTAAAATAAGTAGTTGGACTAACCTTCGATTGCCGTAACCAAAATTTTCTTTATAACTCTTCATCTATTTTTTTCTTATTTAATCCAAAATGAAGTGGGGGAGAAAGGTTTACCTTAAATTTTAGTTAAAGGCAAAAAACCGACATTGTAATCAAGTAGAGAGCCTTTGTCTGTTTAAGTTGTTATGAGCCAAAAATTGTACTATCAATTTGAGTCGCGAAAGGGCCGCTTTCTTTACTTATTTAATCTATTATTTTTTATCTATTTTATATTTGATAATAGATATAAAAATATATCTATTATTAAACAATAAGATAAGCATTTTTTCTCTAATTATTCATTCTTGGTCTTATCGAACCAAATATTGTATAATAATGTCACAAGGTGCACAGATTTGAGCAAAGCTTGGGGAAAGGAAGAAGTAGATAGAGCAATGGCCTCCCCTTTCCTTCTCTTTTTGTTTTCTCTTTTCGAAGTGAGGGAATTGAACGTAGATATCTTTAGGGGTTTATAGTTTAATTGGTTAAAACGTACCACTCATAATGGTGATATTGCAGGTTCAAGTCTTACTAAACCTATTACCCCATCTTTTCACATGGGACAAGGTAGTCAAATTCCCTACCACTCTGAAGATATCAATGACATGATGGTACCAGATATTAAATAGCCTAAAGCAAGTTATCTCAAGAATAAAATATTTTGTTTTAGTCAAACAAATGTGTTGTTTAGATCTTTCCTAATTATTGGTTTGATAAAATGGAACCAATAGCAATAGGAGAAGGGACAAACAACACAGAAGGAAGAGAAGTCTTAGTTGAATAACATTCATATTTGGTAATTATTCCATTAGGAGCTTTTGGTCTTATATAAGCAACTGATATTAGATAGCAGACTTTTTTAGTTACCAATGCTACTAGTTGAGAAGAAGCTACACATTTTTCTTACTTAAGAAATTTTCGAGAGATGATATTTTTGTAAAATACCATATATTCCTATTTAGGAATTTTACTAAAAGTAGGGGAAAGAAGTGACATCATATATAAAGAATAAGACTCGAATGCAAGCTCTTATGGAATGGTTTTTAAGTTTGGCAGAATTGAATCAAGAGTACCACTTACAATTGAATCAGGAACCACTATTAGAAAGAGAACTTAATCTGATCCTGCTTGACTTTGGTTACCTAGGAACTCTAGGATAAATACTCATTCTTAGAATGATAGTAGCTGTGAAAGTATATGTTGTGATTGAATCAGTAATTCTCTTATGCTTGTAAACAATTTTGTAACAGTTCAATCATCCCTTACTCTCTTAATTGGTGCTACTGTATTCACCGAGGGGGGCTCTTTGTCATACTAACTCGAAATTTTTTAAGAGCTAAAAATATAATAAGGTAAGACATATCTTCTCATAGTAGATGTAATCATTTTTTGCTTCCGCTATTAATGGCATATCAGTAACCTTAGCCATTGAATCCGTTCTAAAGCTTAGGATTTATTCCTTTCCTATTAATAGTGAATGAAAAAGAGGAATCTCAAAATAAAAAAAGCATCTCATGCCATGATTCTTTTGAAAGAAGAGGCAGTTGTTTGATCTTTTATGAAAGAATTTGACTCAAGAAAAGACTTGAAATGACATCTTAGATTCATTTTTAGATGAAAGGTTTATTAGGAAATCCATTTCGAAGCGGGAAAGGAATGTAGCTCTCTTACTTCAATCAAGTTTGGATTCAATTGAAGTTGAAACTATGAAAAATGGAGAATTGACACATCCATTTCTAGATGAAAGGCATATTAGGAAATCCATTTCGAAGCGGGAAAGGAATGTAGCTCTCTTGCTTCAATCAAGTTTGGATTCAATTGAAGTTGAAACTATGAAAAAAGGAGAATTGACACAAGGGTGACGAGTTTGTACGCCTATCCACGTGAAAATGGAATTAGCCAGGTTATGAAAGCGTATAACATTGTTTTTCCCTTCCTTTATTTTATTTAATGTATGCCTCCAAGCCCAATCTTTTGTCTTATCCCCCAAACTCTTCCTGTGGCATTCAATGTATAATTTATTAACAAGACATGCTATGCCTAAGTACCACTCAATGTGATGGAAAGCAGTGATATAAGTTAGACAAGGTAAGCTAGCATATATAGCTGAAGTCTATTCATTTTCTCTTAAAAAGAGTTGCAATGATTAATTAATCTAATTTTTCTTTAATTGAAATATTCTATTTTAGTGAAGAATTGATAAAATTTTAGGAAATTTTTTTATTTATCATATTGGTAAGTGTTTTGTAAATTGGAATAGAGAAAAGAAGGGAAGGGTCTTTCCAAATCACAAATCAGTTTTTGACCTTAACTTACATAGCAGGAAACCAAAGACCATTTCTCTTTTCATTATCAAATAAAAAATTTTAATTAGCACAATTCCTTTACAAATAGCAAATAAAAAGCGCTTTTGAAAAGTCGTTATTTTTCCAAATTTTAGTTAACAGAATTACTAAATTATAAACTTTTCGGGTGGGGGAATTATGCCTATTTTATTTTATCAGATTATTCAATGACTTTCAATATAATAATGAAATATGGATTTCTCTTACTCTATGTAGGTGCGAGTGACTAGATTCCATCCATATAAGAACTCCCCTTTTACTAGATTTATGGAATACAAAACACAAGAGCTAAGAGGCAAGGCGTAGTGGATGAAATGACTCGTTTGACTGGCTAGAAGAGGGATCTTTTATGCTACCATTCTATATTATTCTTATTATCTTAGCCTTCCCATTGGTTGGAGTCGTAAGGGCATTATCTAATCAAATTGCTTTTGAGAGGGCGTAAAAGTGATGTTAAGATAAAAGCCTCAAGATTTTAAGTTAAAATAACTTTCTGTCTACCTTCCCGTAAAAATCTCTCTTCCTTCTAGCAACCTTCAAGTGAGTGAAATAGGGTAGTTTCGCAGTCATAATTAGTGGAAGCCTATGGAGAAGTAAGATTTAAGGTAAGGAAAGTGGACATATGCAGGCCTCGACTATAAGGTTTACAGGATTACCAAAAGAAGATTGGAAATATAAATAGAGTATATAGTAGTCCTTTATAGAATCAGGTAAGCAAACATGGAAAAATGATCTTTGACAATTTGAGTTCATAAAGTTTTTTCAAGCAAAAACGAAAATTTTTAGGGATCTTTTTCTAATCATAAGGCCTTTTAGAGGACAAGAGAGTTTGATATCCCTATTAGAGGATAAGAGAGTTTAATTTCCCTAAGGAAAAGAATTGATGCCACTTGTCTCTAACAGCTAACTATTATGTCTTTACTAATGTGCCCCTTTCTTTCTTTCCTAGCCAGTCTCCTTATGGTAAGAAGCCTTTTTTCAAAACTTGAAGGTGGATAAAGAGAGGTCTCCATCTGCTTCTATCAAATTTTTCACTTTTAATTGTATAGTTTAGTTACTATTTTAAGCTAGATACAAATTTTGCAAAATTTTTTATTCCTCATTCCTTCATAAGTGAAGTCAAAGCAAACTCGACATACTATTCACCAAACATCCCAGTGGAAGGCATACGTGGGGAGCAAATAGCTTGTTTCCTGTCGTGGTGTGAACCCATTTTATAAGGTTTTAGAATAAACATTCAAAGAGTTTAGGAATGGTGTTCAGGTTTATGAGCCGAAATGGAAATAAAAATGGTACCATAAAATCCTTTGTATATCAATTGGAAAGAAGTGACTGTAAATGCTATCAGTGGTTCTTCATTCTTGTCTCATCCATCTGTAAAAGTTGCTTGATTCGCCTTTATCTCTAATAGGACTGGACTTAGTTTGGGCAGATCAGAGTCTTATTGAAATGAGTTTTGGCCCACCCACCTCTAAGAGTATAGAGAAGTTCCTAGCTATAGGCACTCTTATATCCCTTTTTTGATTTGAAAAGCCTCGTCTTAAGATCATATGCCCTTACTTAACTAGTGGCAATCATCAGCTTCCTATCATCTTTTTGATAATTTAACATCCATTTCATAGAGAATTGCCTATTCCTACCTCGAACAAGAAAGAGATCCAAGACATCTTAGAAGAAAGTAAATCAGGAATAGATTTGATGACCTATCCCTAGCTCTAAATAATCTCTTTACTTTTCTATCACAGTAATACTCTCATTCCTTTCCACCTGCTTTTATAATTGGCTTTTTCTTAAAGACATCTCATGAATAAAATTTCATGATCCATTCCAAAATTGGATAAAGAATAGTTGGGATATTCCATTCCACTGAGAGGGTGACATTGGAAGTAGGATCGTCGAAGAAACAACAACATTGCATTTATTTGGGATATTCCATTCCACTGGGAGGGTGACATTAAAAGTAGGATCGTCGAAGGAACAAAATCATTGCATTGAGAATTGACTCGTCAGATTAACCACTTAGACGAAGAGTTCCTTATATTCTATTTAATTGGCAACTAAAATGTACCTTAACGGATTTCATGATAGCTCCAAACCGAAGGTTTTTATTCCAAAATGAATCAAAAAGAAGATTAATGAAGGCCGAGATGTAGCCAGTGTAGAGCAAGCAAGAATTGGAAACAGGCCTTCCAGCGGATCAATCTATGTTCAACTCTTGCTACTGGGTAAACTCCAAACCAACACTCGAGAAGAAAAGAAAAACTACTTCCTTCTTTTCATTGATTGATTAATACCCCCTCGAACACTTAGAGGAAACTTTTACAATTGGATCAGTTGCTGAAGAATTCTTCCTATTATAGATCACTGTCATCACATGAATTTTAACCAATATCAAGCCGCTTTCCCTTTATAAAAAGCGTTTATAACCCTTTAGTAGATTGTGTATAATAAAGTGATTTTGTTAAAGCATTATAATTGGATTTGATTTAATTAACAGAGCCAGTTTAAGAAAGAATCTATTTAGAATACAAATAAGATTAAAAAAGGCGGGGTAAATAATGTAACAATGTTTGAAAACGATGACCCCTGTTTATAGTAAAAAGGAAGTGCGAATTTTTGCAGTTTCATTTTTTACACTAATTAAGTCACTTAGTGCTCCTACTAAGGAGGAAAAAAAGTCAATGAAGTCAAGAAGTGGAGTAAAGAAATACCCTTTAAAGAAAAGGGAAGAAAGTTGTTTATTCTACAACCTATGAATGACACTCGCTGCAATTTACTTTGTGTAGCAAGAGATAGATGTAGTTATTAAACAACATAAAGAACTTGAAGAGGGGTTTTTGGAGGTAAGCAATGGAAAGAAGAAGAATATGTGCAACCACTTTCAGACGGGTGCATTAGATCAACCTTGGATCCTAACCCTTGGAATGGTAAAAAGAAAAAAACCTGGTGGGGGTTTATGAAGCTTCTTATCGATGTTTTGTTCCTTATAACATTGTGGAAAGCTTTCCTTTCTTTGTTCTTGGGGGAAGTCTCCCTTATAAGCAGATCTTTCCTTCCTTAGTAAGAGATAGAGAATCCAAACCTTCTCCTCTCATTCTGAAACCTTCTTTTTATTTAGGAGTTTAAAAACTTGGTAGAAGTAGTAAGGAATTTTCTAGGTATGAACTCATATTACATAATTAATATGATCATTCACTTTCCTTGTTTAAGAAGTTTTCAGCAAAGGCGACACACCTTATAAAAGAAGAAAAAACAATTGACCTTAAGTGAACTAATGGGAGCCTTACAAGGGCTAATGCTTGCTAATTGAGGCCTAGCAAGTGAACTAGTGTTACCTTACAAATGTTTTGGATCTATGAGTAGTAATCGCATCTTCTCTTTATTCTTAGCTTCCTTTCTCTTGTCTGTGAGAGATACTGGATCTAATTTAGCATCTACTTTTGTCCTAACCCCCCTTCCAAGCTAACTTGAATACCAGAAGCCTAATCAGCCTTTCGGTCATCCCTTCTAACCTTTCATCCATTCATTCTTAAACTTAAACCCACTCTTTGAGGAAGTTTCTTGTAGTATGCCTATCACATATCAAGTAAAGACATACTCTTTTCTTTATTACGCCGATGTAGTTGTAGAAGTTTTAGTTGCTTTAACCTTTGAGCCTCTTTCTCCTATCTAGTTTTGTTATATCTCGTGCCAGTAAGCTAGCATTAATTCATAATAGAGTAAGCAAAATCTCTGTCCAGGGCAAAAGAAAGAGACTTATGCCTTCGTTCCATACAGTATAAGATTAAAAAGAGTTATATGTATTTTAAATAGGTTATAAAACTAACTTAAGAAGGATAGTTCACTCTGTAAAGCATCGATTTTGGGATGTTCACGATTGTAGTGTATTTCCTTAAGCTATTAGGGGATCCAGTTCTTAACCTTCTTTTTTCCTTAAAGTTCTAGTTCTTAGGTAAGAATAAGTGGTAGCGATCCCTATAGTGGCATATTCCTTTACAGATCATGGGGTTATAGCTAATTATTGTCGAAACTTATTAGTGTGGCTTTCGAATAGTCGGCTAAGGTTTAGAGTAGCTATGGCCGTACCAAGGCAAGGGAAGGTTGGGAAGAGTCAACCTTAGAATAGGAGGAAAGAAATGGGCATCGAATGCTCCTATTGAATGGGGTGCTACTGATTCTCGTTAGGTTCCTTTCCTTTAAATTAGAGGGGCAACAATAGTATAAGGAATTGTATCGCAAGAGGACATCTAATATGCTCTGGGACTGATGATGTTCCTTCGTACAAGGGATGAGATTGGATTGAGCTTTCCTTGATGGAAGCCCTCTTTGTCGCAATAAGGGCTGCTATTGCTACGACCTGAGTTGCTTGTTCACAAATCTCCATGATTCATGATTGGGTCTTATCTCTCCAATATGTGAATTAGATAAGCTCGAGAGGAATTAAGCACAACAAAGGACAGCTCAATAGAGGATAGACTTTTGACCTTTTAGTTTAGGACTTAAATCCTCGAAGGAAAGCAGGAAATGTCGTAAATTTACATTAAAATTGGTTTGGATGCTAGGAAATATTGTTTAGCTATTTTCGTGTCATTTCAATTTTTTGTTTAATTATTAAATTTTTTATATGTTTATAGAGAGTATAATTGAAACATTCATCTCTTATAAGATAAGAGTATTAGGATTGATAAATTAATGCGTTCATTTATGTAATGAATACTTCTAAAAAGTGATGGCTATGCCATTCATTAGCTTTATCCTATAATAAAGCATTAAAACCTAAGCAAACAAAGATTTATTGACGGCTAGCTAGAAGTAAGACATGGTCTACTATGCACGTGGATGGAACTTGGAAAGTGTCAATCCTAGTCTTGGATTCAGTCAATACATATTTCCTTCGACTCTGTGATCTGGGTCGGGTTTATTTGAACATGTTCTCTTCCACTTTGAATTATCAACATATTACTATTACTCAAGCTTCCTATATATACGTGGAACGGCTCATTTTTGGTCCTAAGCACAGCTTATCCAGAACGACCACGATCACGCATAGAAAGAGAACTGATCAAATATTTGCTAATTAATTCCCACCAAGCTCCCGCAATTCTTCTACGCTCAGAAATCATGCAAGGCCACATTTTGAATGGGTGCTCTGATACAGCAACTACTAGTTTTCCTCAGCCCGTGAGACCTGTTAACAGCTATAATATGGAACCTGTGGTGTCTCCTCCAATTGCATATCCTTATCACCTTGAAGAAAGATTTTCGCTGGCAACTGCTACGGACACAGAAGAGACAATTGAGGAACTTCTGAGAGCAATCTTGGAATTGTATGAGAAACTTCCAAAAAACGTGAGAAGCCAAGTAAATTTGGAGAAGTTTCGCGTTCCAATCGACAAATTGAAGGATTTAAAGGTGGCAGATTCGACGACTTCGACGTCCCGTGGTGTTCAAGTAACTTTGGGGGATATGTCTCATAAACTTGAGCGTTTCAAAATAAGAACCATACAATTGGGAGGTGTTCCGAAGGATGAAGCTGATAAACCATCATGAACAAGTTGATCAATCAATGACTCACCTTTCCCCTTTTGGTTATGTGCATTGTCAATTCCTTTCCATAATTCCATTGTGGTAGTGAAATGAGATAATCTCCTTATTGTAAAGAATTAAAATACCTACTTCTGTAAACTATACTAATTTGTGGACTTCTTTTAAAAGAATTAAGTTTGGATTTCTAAAGAAAATTAACACAGTTATCATCTTTTTTTTTAATCGGAAAATATAAATTCTTCACCGTTGTAAAATCGTCCGCTGAAAGTTAAAGGAGAATGAACTATCACTTTGGGCCTAAGTTAACATCCTAACATAACCTATGAAACCAATCTATTTGGACTCCTATTTTTGTTTAGCCCATTAATGATAGCACTTGAGAATATTCTCGGTCTGGTAGAAAAAATAGATTACAAATAAGATCTTATTCTTTTGCTTTTCTTGAAAGTTTCTTTTGCGAGAGCCAAAAAATTGCAAGTAGCATCCTATTGAACCTTGTAAGTTCAAATTACTTTCAAATTCTCAATTTCATTTTCCAAACGACATTGAAATGCAGTGGAATGATAATGGGGATGACAATGAGTCGTCCTATAGGCCTACCTTGCTATTTTTGAAATAAATTTTTTAAATTAAAAGTATAAAACAACGTCTTTTTTTAATTAAGTCTGGACTTGGGCTGTCCAATCCGAAGCCTACCCGATGCCTAATTTTTCTAAGTATTCCATTGAAAACACTTGAATATGGGCTCATAGGTCAGCTCATTGTCATCTCTAAATGATAGTTACCTGATATAGAATGTATAAAGGAAAAGAAAAACTTACCTTAATACACATCATAAATACAAATTTTAATTGCAAAAAACTATTATATACTTTTTATGATTGGAAAAAATATTTTATTTATGACAATATTAGGATCATTTATGGCAACATATATGAGCTACAATTATTTGCATTTCTATAACAGATTTAAAGATAATATAGTTTAATCAAAACTTCGCAACAAACAATATTTGTTGATCTATTGGGTTAAATGAATGAACATACACTTGAGGCTAAAAGTGGATTTAAAATCTTAATGTTTACAATAGAATAGATAATAGACCTTGACATTTTTAAGCGTTTAAATTGAACTCTAACTTCTTTAAATTATTTAAAATAAATCCGGAGTAGATAGAAAATTTAATAGAGTTAACTCCCCACTATCTAAAATGTAACAAGAAGACCTAGTGGTAACTGGGATCACTTTTGACCCACTAGAATTTTATAACGAAAAGATCCTATTGGATTTTAGTTTATAGAGGACCATGTCTTCAAAATAAGCTAACTAGGTCCAGAGATCAACGAAAAGACATTTTCAATGTGTTTTTTAGCAAAAATTGCCTTTTCTTTTATTAACTAAAGTATACCATTACCAACCAACCCTACAGATTATTCAAAAATGAAAGTTAACAATGGATAAACTATATATGCATAAGAGATTTCAAAAACCAACAATATCTCCGTTACACTTACTAGACTTTTATTAGATAAATCAGTTAATTGGTTTAACTTTTATTCAATTTAACCTTTGATTTGATTTTTTTTACACAAGGATATGATATATATATTGTTACTTTTAGTATTACTTTAAGAGCTAAATCTACCGATACTTTTGGAGTTTTAATCTTTATTAGTAGAGATGGTTTAATTCAGGTTTTTGAAAAAGGAATACAATTCGTTGTTTAGTTCGTTTGATAATCCTAAGTTTGTTACCCATTCGGTAGTTTCGTACGTCTTTCATCAATTCAGTATTTTTTGTTTTGTTTGATACCAAAATCTCCATGGTTATATTTAGTTCCCGTGGGGTTTAGCCCATAGTACGAGAAGATTTATTATTTATTAGCAAGTTAATGCCTTAAGCAACACCTTAATAGCTCAGTGGTAAAATGGCCGTCGCTTAACTAATTGGTGGTAGGCTTAATTCCTACTTAGGGTTTTTGAATTCAAGAATGAATTTGAAATGAAAGGAAAAACATATGGTTGGATGGCTTCGCTTGCTTTAATAGTCTTTATTACCTCTTTATGCAATTGACGAATATGATCAATTGTAAGCTTCAGCATCATCATAACTAACATTGTAGTTGGTAAGGCAACCAAATCCAAAATATGAATGGAAACTACCCCATAGGCTAGCTCAAATGGTACTTTCCTTATAACGATACTGTTGTAAGCAAATTTTGGTTATGGTAGTGTTAGATTCTAAGTAGTAATATTTTCTTTAGTACGACATCACAACAGATTGCTTAAAGTGTAATTGGTCACCTTTTTTTGACCATTAGTTTATGAATGACATGTTATAAAGTACTTAAATTAGGTTCCCAGCTTCCTCCATAAAGTTCGCTAAAAGTTACTTATAAATTGGATGCACGATTAGAAACAATAGACTTTAGAAGATTCTACTTTAGGGAGAGAAAATCTTTCTTTCTCATATTCAAATATTCCTATTGATCAAGTAGTAGGGGTCTTCCTCTTTTTGTTGTTAGAGAATCCTATACTATGGAATGAATTTAGTCCCCACTTGATTTAGCTCTTTTAATATGGGCATGGCTTAAGGAAGAAAATGAGTTGGGTTCAAGTAGTTTGGCTTAGCTAAAAGGAGAGATGGAGTCACTAAACCTTGATGTAGATCCAATATCGCACAAAGTGAAAGATATACAGATCAATCATAAAAAAGAAAAGTAAGATAGAACCACTAGTTATGAACAAGTCTTCTTTCAGAAGCAATTCTATTATCTGCTATTGTTAGCTCTTGAGGGGGGAAGTGACTGAGATATTCTTATTAAAGGAAAAAACCCTACTCTTTTTTTCTTCTTTTTTCCAAGGGAAGCAATAGAATGATCACTATTTAGAATCTGAATTCATGTTTCTTATAAACCCGTCATAAGTCACACTAAAGTTACAACCAAGGAATGACTAACGAGGGCTTGCCTAGCTCAGTGAAGTTTCTCGAGTTCAAGCGCATCTTGTACTTTTGAGATAAGATTAAAGTGATCCCCATCTCAGTGAATTAACTTTCCTACCCCTCTATTTGACTATTCTATTGATTTTAATGCTTGTGGCAACAATTTCAATCATTCCACAATAGACAACCATTCATTTTCAGAAATTAGTTGAATCTAAATTTCTATTCCTATGTCTCTTCTATCCCTTTTATCCTATGGATCGATCTGTTTATTGATAATGTTAAAGAATTGATGAAATGACATTTGTTCCCTACCTTTTCTTGACAAATAGAGCATAGCTGACCTTCCTAAATTGATGAATGCTTCCTTAGTTTAAAAGCGAACCCACATTTCCATCAGGGGAGTTCTCGCTGTGTTATTATTCCTAGCTTGGCCCTGTCCTTCCTATCTCACTTATGCCTTTAATAAAAAAAATCAAGGAATAGATATGGCTGGAGGATTTGGTAGATTGAACACCTTCCAAATTAGCGTGGAACTGACATGAAGCTCCTTACCTATTGAATGAAAGCATTCATCCCACTCAGGAAGATTCTTCGACACCACTACTCACAAGGAATTCCTCTAGCCCCATGTGGCTACTAATCTTTTAGAGATATGAGAATGAGTGCTCAATTAACTTTGTAGAGGTTAGAAAGTCAATATCATTGAACATGAGTAGACTTAAAGCTACTAACCCTACAACAGTAACACTAATTACAGATTAATCTATCTTTTATTGCACATGTTGGCCCGATGGTATGCCAATATCCTTTTATGCATATGTAATTGAGAGAAACAACCTATTGATTTTACCAATTCTATCTTTTATTAGTAGAACATACTTACTTGTATGTGTTAGACTCGAGTTTAAGTACTAGCGAAGTAAATAGGAAAAAAAAGAATTATGCTACCTTACTGACAATCTTTAATCTAATCACCCTTATCTTCCCTGAGGTCGAGGGAGAGGGTGGATAATTCGAAGATGCATGTATGAAAAGGTATAGATCTTAGCATTCTAGTCATGCCTTCTGACCTTACAAATGCTTTTGCTATATTATTCACCCTTATGAACCAAATATTCTACCCATACTTGGACTTGGTAGTCTTCTTTGATGATATTGTTGTTATAGTAATAACTTGAAGGAGTCTGTATAAAACTTAATGACAGGGTTCCATATGTTAAAGGATAATTTGCTCTGTGTTAATAATATTATAAGAGGGAGACGTATTCCTTTGCCCAATAATCAGTGTCATTCCTTGGGTGTTGAATTAGAAGAGGAAAGATCTAGTGTTATCGTATAGTTGATCACTGCTTTATTTAGCCTCTAATCATAAATTGAATAAGGGAAACTAGCTTCTCTCCATCATATTCAATTCCCAATTAAAAAGGATTACATTCCAGGGAAGCCCCTTTTTTTCCATATCATTAGCACCATTAAAGGAAACAATATGGTAATGGTTTATTGTTAACAATAATAAGTTTCTCACCAGTCAATGCTCTTACACAATTTGTTTGTGTCTTAGGTAGGTGAGGTTCAAGTAGTAGTAACAAGCTAGATTTGTTGTGTTGTATGATATTCCATCCGTGAGTTAATGAGGAAGAGCAGTGGTCAGATGAACATAATGTCTAAGGAAGGAGAATTGTCCAAGATTATGAACAAGATCAATATAGCCAAAGGCAGGTAGGTAAGGGCATTTAGGGATTCAGGGAAAGGGTTAAAGACTGACCTTAACAACAACGTTTTAAGTGATCCTTATAACGAAGTCGTAGGTATTGAATAGCTTGGAATCCAATTTTCTCTTGTTTTTAATAGTAGGTGGGAAGGTATCACTAAAGAGCATCCATCATAGAGATTGAGCCTTATTAAGGACAGTTAGGTTAGGAAGAGAATAGCATACGAAGATCAAGTAGAGGTAGTAGTTGGATTGTTCGTATATGTCCTAAAGGTTGCCCCATATGGTTATTCTTGAATTGAAGCAATGAAAATCTAACCTTGATCAATCCCAAGGATACTTCTTATAGTTGTTTACCATGGAAGGGTAAAGAGATTATAAACTCACTAAAGATCACTTCCTTCTTTTGAATTGGATTCGAACTGGTTAACAAAAGCGTAGTGAATAACCATTCCCTTCACTTGGCTAAAGAAAGTTCCACAAGTACTCTTAATTAGCTTCTTTTTCTTATGCAAATGGAAAAAATTTCTAGTAGTTTGTTTTTATTCACTTTCTTTCACTTATATGCTTTAAATAACTTCCTTCTTATTAAAAATGGAAGAATAGCATTTCTATACTATACTAATATGTGACCAAAGAGCTTACTTCAATGCAAGAATTAGATACGCAATGCGAATGAGGCTTCAAAGTAGCAGCTAATATGTGAACAACCGATCTTCCTTGGAAACACTTTGGCTACAATTTAATCTCAAAAGTCCTAACTTCAAAAAAGATGTCTGACTCTTCCACTATTATATGAACCATTCGCTCTTTTTTCAATTTTGCTTCTATATGAGTGATAGATTTTTTTTATTTAATCGATTCAATTCTTGTTCTCACCCTCGAGTTTGAAGATATCTTGAGAATAATAGGAGCAAAATCTTACTTAGAGGAAGAATTTGTCTTGACCACACCTAGGAAAGAAAAATCAAATTGACAATGACAATAGTAAATAAGACCATTTATTCTTTGTTCACAACACATGAAACTGCCATTTTGCCTAACTAGGGTAGACAGAGCTAGAACTTATATAGATCGAAAGGGTGTGTAAAATGGATTAGACTATCCTGTAGGGACAGAGGTTGCGTAAATTGGATCAAAAAGACCCATGTGCCTAGAAATAGTTGCAAGAATAGGAATGCCAATGCCTATAGTTGACTGAACAGGACTTATTCTCAAAGAACTAAATTATAAGGTATTTTCTACCTTAGATAGATTCCAAGATAAGGATTGGCATGATAAATTGAATTAAAAGAGGAAGTAGGACAGAAAAGTAAGGCATGGAAAGGCTCCATTCAGGTTTAAGGCTTGAGGTTTACGATAGCCTTAATCTAAGAGTAGTATGAGGTTGAATCATATAAAAATAGGCATTGAATGCAAACTGTGCGGGAGAGAAGAACATCTTGAAGCAATTTTCTTAGGATAAAAAGTAGAGACTGAAATTACTACGATCAAAGATAAGATCAAAGCGTTTTATTGATTACAAACTAGAGTTTTCTAATGAAAGAAATGCGAGAGCATACCTTGTAATGCGACTTGGTTTGCTCGACTGTTGAAGGATCAGGGAATAGAACAAATATGTAGATGTTTGAAAGGCCAACAAATACAATCCATTCTTTTAGGAATTAGACTTAAGAGGTTGGCTCAGCTAGATCTTGCTAGTATAGAGCTAACCTAATTCAATTCCACACCAAGGGGTTGACAACCCTAGTTCTCCGTTATTAGATAGAGATATGCTCCTTCTGATTTGAATCCCGAAGCCTACTTAGATAGATGTATGTATATTTTAGGTATAAAATCAAACTATTTTTTGGTTTCATGAATTGGGGCCTAACGAGCGTGTTCCACCTGCCTTAAAATGAGAAAAAAGAACAAAATTTATTTTCATCTTATTGATGATTTTCTAATTTGAGCTTACAAGCCAATTCTCCCTTTGTTTGCTTTTACATTTCCAAGGGCTAAGTTCAGGTATTGAAAATTGGCAAGCTCCTTTTCCCAAAGTAAAGCAGAATACACAAGCACTTCTCAATGCTTAATTGAGATCATTCACCAGGTGACCCTTAGGTTGCAGCAAGATAGTCTTGATTGAACTAACTAGTTGTTTAGCCAAACTAGTGATATGGTTGATTTACCAATGAATTGTGTGACAACGTTACGCCTTCCTTGGCTAAATTTAACAGAAGTGTTATGAGACCACTTTAGAGCTACCCCCACTTACTTCACTTCTGTCTAATCTTACCTAATCAATCTAGTTAACCATAGTGAACTATTAGGAGTCAAACTCTCGGAGCATGGGAGCTTGGTATCCAAGCCAAGGTATTAGCAGTTAGACCATTAATACTGTTAGAAAACTGCTTGTATTAGGGATGAAAATGGGTAGGTTGGGTCGATAGTTAAGTAAACTAGCTTTTTGATTTGTCCTATGTCTTCCCATCCAACTCCTTATCTGGGACTCCACCTTCCATTCTAATGGGATAAACTGATGGAAAATAAAGGAAAGGAATAGAGAAAAGTTGGGAATTAGGACATCAGTTAAATAGGGTATCCGTTATAAGTGAAAGCTCAAAGGTAGGATCATTAATATCAAAGGTGAGATCACCAAAAGTGGAGCACTTTTTTCTTTCACCCACAACCAAGAAAATAACATCACACACTTTAAATATGGCTTAAAAGATACCCCAAGAAAGGGCTTACATAAGGTACATGGACCAAACCTGTAACACCCCATTCCCAACGGACATATGCACGTGTATCCATCGGGTACACGTGTACATGCCTGTTAGAAATGACATGTTAACTATCTCAGCTTCACTGTACATAACATAGCATCATACACTAAATCATCAGTCACACAGTTTCTAAACCAAGAATGTTATCACATTATAACAAAACCATAATGTACATTGTTTCATATAGTACAATATCAACCATGTTTATACAACATTGTCCTATGAACATAAACAACTCAGTACACACTAAATACTATAAACTCAAAAGAAACAACTATGTCCTCAATCCCAATTGACTGACCTTTGAGCCAAATCTGACTATAACAGGTGTACAAAATATGTATCTATAGAGTCTTAGAAGCTAAGTCGTCTTACTCTCAAACTTGAAAAGCAATAGTGCAATTTTGATGAGTTTTGCGAACTCAGCAAAGTAACCATCCTCGATGATTCACTCATGTCATAAAACAAGATCAATTATAACATGCAATCATACAGTTCAAATCCACTTGACAAGTATCAAATAC
>JAOTAY010054170.1:0-19423 GCA_025629805.1 Erythroxylum baracoense | reverse complement strand
AGAAGAGGGCTTTTCAAGAAGGCTTCTGAGCTCTCAACGCTCTGTGATGCTGAGATTGCTCTGATAGTGTTTTCTGCAACTGGGAAGCTCTTTGAGTACTCAAGCTCAAGGTTCCTTTTCTTACCCATTATAATTCTCATTTTCATTTGCTTCTCTCTCCAAACATACAGCTTTTCATTATTAATTAATTGATCATGTCCTTCTATAGTTAGGATCCATATTAGACCGTGTGATAATTGGTGATTTCATTTATCAACCCAGTACGGGTTCTACTCAGCAACTCATCAATTGGTTTCTTTCATAGCAACCAAAATTGTGAAAAGAAGAAAAAACGTGTCATATAGTTTCTTATATCAGAGAGACTGTATATATGTACTCGAGTGAGTTGCTGAGTAGAATAAACAACTGTAGCCTACCCTACAGTCATATCAGAGAGACTGTAAAATAAACAACTGTTTATTTTAAACTTATAGTTTAGCTTATTTTCATAAAATATTAATTAGATGTGTTTACAACTAACTGATTTGATAAGTATACTAAGTAAATATCACGTATAGGATGAAAAAAGTGTTTCATGTGATACATATACCTCGACATAATAGGCTATATATATATATATATATATATATATATATATACATATATGCTTAAAACAATAGTGTAGCCTACCCTAACTGATAACTACTGGATTCTACAATTGCAGATAGAACCAAGAGCAGTCATGTCATGTAACACTAACATTAAAAAGTAGATATAAGCTCTAAACATCATCTTTTATACTTTTATGGGCATTAACAGTTATATCTTACATGTTAAGAAACTCTTTTGTTCATTCCAACATTTCATGACCATTAATAACAGGTTTGGTCCGAAATTAGTCAATTGAATGATTGGATTAAGATCCACGTTACAATATATGTTCTAGTTGAATACTGAATCCGATAACTAGCTATAAAAATAAGTTTTTACATATTTTTTTTATTTTAAAATTGTCTTCATTTTGTTTTATTAAAATGATTGGCTTGGATTGATTAGTGAGATTGGTTAAAATTTGAGGTTTTTCTTGTTCTGATTCAATAAAATGTCTACTTTTTCAACCACTAATTTATCATCCTCAGAAGTTGGGGATTGTAGGCCTTAAATTGCAGGTGATTGTAGCTGCAAACACTATAACTTCATAATCTCTTTGCTTTCACTTATGTCTATATCATTGACAATAGAAAGAGAGGCAAGTCCAGTCATAAGTACTACCTTGCAGTTGGATACCCGAAGCTCTAAAAGCCTAAAAGGTGATGAAGTAGATCCAGAAGGAGAGCAACAAACCTAAACCTAAAGCTTTATCAATGAAACTCCGATTTCAGGGGCAACCAATGCAAAAAAGTTTAAGATTCTAATCGTATTTGCTAGCTCAAAGCTGGCTAAGCTTGAGATTTTGGTTCTCTTTATCTTTTATGATTCGTCCATAGGATCATCCTTTTAATAGATATTAGGGGTGTAGTATTAACCCCGAATACAGAAGTGAATCACGTAGGTTAGGGTTTCAACAAAGAAGTATATTAGATTCATAAACTAACTCTAAAACAGAATGCAGGTACACGGGCTGAAGAGGATAAGTTGCTAAACATATTGAAGTATTAGTGGAAGCGTGGGTAATCTTTGTAGTGAAATTGCAAGAAGTATATCTACAAAATGCGCGTAATATAATGTATGTAGCGATAGATACCTATAATTCATCTTCCTTTTCAGCTTATTTTCTTGAAAAAAAAAGCCATATTGTAAAAGATAATCAGAAGAATAATGGCCATTAAAGTGTGAAGCAGGTTATTGAAAGGCACAATCTGCAGTCAAAGAACCTTCATAAGTTTGTTCAGCCATCTCTTGAATTGCAGGTAATGTGTTTCTCCCTGTGAATTTCTGTTTGCTTCTATGAGAGGATTGTTATGTATGTTAGGTAGATCATATTTTAAAATAAGGTAATTTTAAATTCCTGGGTTCGACAATATTGGGTTCAATCTGAAGTTAAAAATGAATCTCGTAGGGTCATAGATTCAATAATTTACTTAAATCACTTATGAAGTGACCATTAAATTGAAATCATATCAGTATCAAATCCTGGTCCATTTGTTCGAAAAAAAGAAAGGAAAAATGACATAGAGGAATAATTAAGGATACTGCACGAAATTACTATCTGTCACAATAAAATAACACAACAGTTTAGCTACTTAAATAGACTCAAAATAAACCAACTAAGCTAAAAACAAGCAACTAACTAGAAAGTGACTAAATAACTAACTAGGAAGTGGGTAAACAACCCACGTACATCACTATCTACTTAACATAAATTAAACATGACATTTGACCAAGAAGTTATGAATCCCACTAACAACTAACAAACAATTTTGAAGCATTTGCTAAAACTCCCCCTTACATCAAAATTTCATGCATGGAGTACTTCTCTCCCAATGTAATGTACTTCTCATCACCGTCTTCAAATTTGTTGATACATATTATCATCAACTTATAGATATTGGAGCACATCTCTCCATGGTGCACTTCTAACCAAAAACTCTAAAAAAGAGTTTCTTCTTGTGCCACTTATGTCATGTTTGTTTTTTTCTTCATTCTGAAATCTGTAGTTTTTTTTTTGTAAATGTCCAAATCTCTTGCACTTGAAGCACTGCGGTTTTTCTTTGTGCCAACAATCCTTCTCTTCATGGCCCGAGTTCTTACAATTTGTATATTGGAGAATTTTACTTTCACTCTTTGAAGAGGTACTCTTGACCATGTATGCTCCTTCGACCTTATCACCATTTTCTCCGTCTCTCATTATTCTTTTTGGGTCCACAATTTGAAAAATGTTTAGTAACTCTGCAAAGGTTATATTTGATCGATCTTTAGTAACTTCAAGAGATGAAATTTTTGACTCGTACTTTTCGGGAAGCTTCACAAGAAGCTTGTCTACAACCCTTTGAGTAGGAAATTCCTCAATATCTAACTTGATTTGATTTGATTTCAAGTGAGGTCGAGAGACTGTATGTTGTCAGTTATTTTTTGCATATTACTTTTACTTTTTGAGTTCATCTTCATTTTGGCAGGTTATGGATTTACCAGTGGGCAAACCCACTGTTTACTTGAGCAAGGACCATCATCAGACTCTACTATGAACAATAGCAACAGCTCAGCAGACCGTGATCAAGACACCTCATTTACTTTTCTTAAATTAGGTTGGTTATAAAATTCTTTACCCTGCAACTACAATTTAAAATTGATTCTGATTAATATCCAAAAGCTCCTGTGCAAGTGATTCAAAAGTATTTAGTGGTCAGCTAACCAAATTTAGCAGAAACTACTCTTGAGTCTTGTACTCAGGCACTTGACTGACATGACTTCTAATTGTAAAGGTTAAATTGATAAAAATGGAAATTTAAAGACTAATGTACACCAAACTATAACTTTGAGGGACCAATTTAAGCTCTTTTTTTCCTATTATATATATACAATATATTACACTAGTTGATGTATAAAAAGAATCATTTATAGTCAGTTTATAAACAAACCTAGCCCGTTAAATATTCCGCTGTCGCCCAATCTCCCCAAGTCATCATAGTGTTAATCAAATTCAGCACTCACAAAAACTAAACCCAAAGAAAGCCGAAAAGAAGTCGAAAAGTTCGTTCCTATTTGGTTAATATTTATGTGAATTATGTGTGACATATAATTATTTAAATAAATTTATTAGCAATTATAAATTTTAATACATTAAGTTAGATTCTTAATTTTAAAGTTAATTAATTTAAAGTAAAATTTAAACTATTAATTGTCCACAATTATTTTAAATAAAAATTTTAAATGAAACTTGAAATTCACTGGAAAATTAAAATAGTTCTTAAATTTTTATTTAATTATGTTAATATTTAAAATTTTATAAAATAATTCTATTAGTTAAACAACAATTTATAGGCATTCGTATTACGAAAATAGTTAAGATAATTTTACAATTAAATTGATAAATATCCTCAATGAAATAGAAAAAAAAAGTTATTAACGATTTTCTAAAAAAATCAAAGTAATAGATGTTCTAAAGCATTTAAAAAAACTAATTGAGATTATGATATAATTTACTAGGCTAAAATACATTTAATCCCTTGTGTTTATCTCTTAGTACTGAATGCCTCCCTCTACTTTAAAAATTGACTTATTACCAGTCAAAGGAGTTTAGAATTCAAAAATATGTTGTTACCCCTAACATCACCACAACTATACATGATGCATTTTTTGAACAAAAATACCCTTTTAATCTTTTTGTTGACTAAAATATATTAAACTCCTATATTTTTTATTTTATTTTATTATGCCCCCTATTTCAAAAATAAAAATTATTTTAAGTATGGATTATATTTTGACCATTAATAAATAAAAAATTACTAAAAATATCATTGTCTTTACAATTGTACTTCATGACCATTAATTTATGGGAAAATTAAAAAAAGAAAATTTATTTATGAAACAAAATTTAAAAAGAAATAATTAACAATAATTAAATAAAATATCACTATTTTTATGTTTCCCTTTTGCCCTATAAAACTATAAATTATCTTTTCTAGGCTCTTTTCTATTTTATAACTCATTCCTGTGCTATGAATGGCAATGGATCGAGCTGAGCTCGGGTTGCTCCTAGCTTGACCCGACCCACTTGATGACTGGTCTGTGGCCCGACAAGCCCGAGGTTGCTTAGCCCGTGGCCCTACCAAACTATGGGCTATTGGCCTGTGACCTGGCTCCCAGCCTGACTGACTATAGGCAAGTCAACCTGACCTGACCCCACTTTATGTTTTTCCAAAAATTAAAATGACTATCCCGACCCGACCTAGACCGTGACTTGACTGGGCCAACCAATCTCGGTCCATGGCCCTACCCGTGGCTCGATCAACCAGATCGAGTCACATTTGCCATTTTTATTCGTTACCCACCGATTTTTATATTTTGTATTTATAGTTTTATAGAGCAAAAAGGAAACATAAAAATGGTGATATTTTATTTTATTATTGTTAATTATTTCTTTTTAAATTTTTTTCATAAATAAATTATCTTTTCTTATTTTTTCCATAAATTACGATCATGAAGTACAATTGTGAAAATAATGATATTTTTAGTAATTTTTTCCTTTTTTATTTATTAACGGTAAAAATGTAATACATGGTTAAAATAATTTTATTTTTGAAATAGAGGGCATAATAAAATAAAGTTAAAAATATAGGGGCTTAATGTATTTTAGTTAATAAAAGACTAAAAGAGTATTTATGTCCAAAAATGCAACATGTATAGTTGTGGTGATGTCATTGTAATACAGGGATAAAAAAGTCTTTTTGAATTCTAACTTTCTTTGATTGGTGATTAAAGAGGGTAATAATTTCATTTTTAAAATACAAAGGGCATAACGTACCAAGGGATAAAACACAGGGGATTCTAAAGCATTTGAAAAAACTAATTGAGAGTATGATATAATTTACTATACTCAATTTCTTACAGGGTGTTTGGTTGACCGAAATAAACATTTCATTCCTAATCTATTCCTAATAATAAGTTATTCCTTTGTTACATAATATAATATCCAATAGTCAAAGAATAAGCAAACCCATTACCTTGCCCTATCTTTATCTATTGTAAGTTTATTCCAAGTAGTTGAAAATAAAATTGAGGACATATTGGATAAAAATATTCTTAGGGAATCAACATAATTACTTAGCTATAATAATAATAAAAAAGTAAAAATTAAAATAATAATAATTATTATTATTATTATTATTTAAAAAACCAAACTAAATAATACTTATTTCATTTCATTCATCGTCTATCCTACTCCTAAAGAATTACCATGTTATTCTTTATCTATTCCAATAGGTGAACCAAATACCCTATTAATGGAGTATTTTTACTATTTTTTCGTTACGTTCTTGAACATTAATAATTTTTTAATTAATTTCTTTTTGTTAACGGAAACACAAATGTTACGTGTTATGTTAACGAAATGACGATGTGACATGCATATATGAGATACATTAACATATAGTGACACACGAAATAATTTAGGTCCTACAAAATTGACATACATGTATCATTAATAAATAATCTTATTTGATTAGAAAATTATTAATAATAGAAAGAGTTAAATGATAAATTATCAAATCAATCCAATTACTTATTTTTTTATCATTTTGTATAAGTTCAAATATCATAGATATACTTAAAATATTAATAAATATCAATAAATCATACAACAGAAAAATAACATTATATTAGTGAATGTAAACTATACATATAAAACGATCATAAACTTATAGATGTTATTAAATACATATAATCATAAATTATTACTAGTAAATATTAGGTTTTGAATGTGAAATTAACATCTTTTACTTTTCGACATTAGATCTACCTTCATAAAAATCACTATTACAACAACAACAACTTCAGTATATAAGACTTCCCATTTTATAAGGATTGGGGAGGAACATCAATTGTACGTAACATTCGCTTTGTATTTTATAAAAAAGATATTTTTGTCATTCGAACTTGTAACCTTTTGATTACAAAGGAGTAAGGCTCACCCTCTTTATAAAAATCACTCTTAAGGGAACATAATCACTTTCAAATATTACATTCAAATAATTAAGTTTATTAGTAGCATATTCATAATCCAACATTGTTCTTTAAAAAACATACTTCTATCACATTTAATCTGTTAATATTTAAATCATGACAAACTGATAACATGTGTGGTCAAAGGGAAATGAAGTGTTTGAAGATGAGGGACAAAACTGAGATAAGTTAACTTATAATTTACACTCTCTAATATAGCAATACTTATTATCATATGATTAATTAATCCTTATTGTTACTTTCGGCATACTTATGATATCCGAAATCATGCAAAATAATAAAGAATGATAATTAGATTAATTTTAAAAACTCGTTTATTTATGAATTCTTCCTATTGTTAATAGTTTTTATCAAATATTTCAAATTAAAATAAGAAGAATTATTAATAACATATATAACAGTGTAAATAAATTGATTAAAAATATTAACAAGATTGTCTAATACTATGTTAACATTATAATGACTTGCCACGCATATATAATATTTGTAGGATTTATACTAATATTTTATATATTTATTTCACATTATTATGATATTTACGTGACATATCATATTTATGTTTTTTTATTAATAAGGTTAACAAAAAGAATTTAATTATAAAAATTAATAATAAAATTAATTTAAAAAGATGATAAAAATACTCTATTAAAAAGTGAGATATTAGAATGACATAAAATATGGTAATCTCAAACCAATTTTTAGACATGACTTGACATAGCGAAAACAAACAAAATTCGAATCCAAGAATTGTGAATAAAAATTCTCAAAGAGAAAATACATTTTATTGATAGAAAGTTATGTTAATCTCTTTTAAAAAGTTGTTTAAATAGGTTTACTGAAACTCTAATTCATCTTCGGAAGAATTAAAAAAATAAAAAACTCTAATTCATTTTGAGAAGACTTCTCAAAGAAATAGGAAATTTTAATTTATTTTAAGAAAACTTCCAAAATAAATAGAAAATTCTACTTTATTTTAGAAAATTTTCTAGACAAAGAAGGAAAGAAATCAAAAAGATTAAGTAAAGTTTGAAATAAGAAACAAATAAAACAAAGTAGGAAATTATTCAAAACTCTCACAAAGTAGATAAGTTGTGATCACGTATTAGTCAATATTTTATTTTGTTCACTTTGAAAGAAATCCAGATAAGAATGTTGGATAAGGCATAATCATGTGTTGGTCAATATATCGTCCTGCCTAAAAAGAAAGGAATGTTGGATAAGGCAAGATTGCTTGCTAGTGAATATCTCGTTCTGTCTAATAAATCAAATGTCTTATCATTCACCCCCATTTATCAAAGAACTCATTCACAACATATTCAAGCCTTGTATCATGAAAGTAACATAAAAGATTAACATTATATTACCCATCCGTACAGGTAGTTCAATAACATAGGCATTGTCATTGATTTTTCTTTTAATTATGAACAAACCATACTTTTGTTGTTCTAGTTTATGATAACGTCCACCAGTTTAATTCTTGCTTAAAAAAACCATAACTTCATCTCCAAATGAAATACTTAAGCTCTCATATATAGATCAACCTTCTTATTAGCTCTTTCAATTTTTTTTGTTTTACCTTTACGTAAATCTCTTGTACTTTTTGTCTAACTTTGCAACACTAGGAGAAATAATAGAAGATTTAGTCAATTTAACAAGATCAAGAAGAGATTACATACATCGGGGTAAACCACAAAAAATAGCAATCAGCCAAAGAGCAAATTAGATACTTTAGGGTAAACCACAAACAATAGCAATCAGGCAATGAAACTATGTATGTTGTGGTATCCTTGAGTATTGTTGATTTTACGTATGAACTTAGGCTTGTTTGACTTTTATCAATATCGTTGGTCCTATCACCTATCCTCTTCCAAAGTATATATCTAACAAGGTTGTGTCTAGCTGAGAGGCGTTAATACAAACTTAAAGCTAAGAGAAATAAAAATGGATACATTACATTATATGCATCAATTCCCCACTATCTTTTATAGGGGACTATCGTACCATAATCAATGGCCAAGTTGCTTGCTGTTGAAAAATTTATTTTTATAATTAATACAAAGTTACTTTTAATAGATTTTAGTAAAATTAAAATTTTGAATACATAAAAATGAATTACTCAATAAATACAAATTGATTATTATAAATGCGCATATGTATATAAAAAGAAGTTATTAGAGAAATCTCCCATAAGTTAAAGAATACTTATTAAGAAGGATTGGCCTAAAATATTTGGTTAATATTTATGTGAACTATGCGTAAAATATAATTATTTAAGTAAAACTCCTATCAATTCTAAATTTTAATACATTGAATTAGATTCTTTAATTTTAAAGTTAATTCGTTTAAAGTAAAATTTAAACTATTGATTGTCCACAATTATTTTAAATAAAAAATCTTAAATGAAACTTAAAATTCACTTGAAAATTAAAATAGTTCTTAAATTTTTATTTATTTATGTTAATGTTTAAATTTTATAAAATAATTTTGTTCGTTAAACAATGACTAATAGTTATTCGTACTATGAAAATATTCAAGATAATTTTACAATAAATTTGGTAAATATCCTCAATGAAATAAAAAAATGTTATTAATGATTTTCTAAAAAAATCAAGGTAATAGATGTTCTAAAGCATTTAAAAAAACTAATTGAGGGTATGATAGATCTTACTATACTCAATTTCTTAATGGAGCATTTCTACTATTTTTTAATTAAGTTCTTAGATATTAATAATTTTTTATTAATTTCTTTTTTTTAACGGAAACACAAACATAAACAAACTAGTGATGTGACATGTGCAGATGAGATATGTTAACATATAACGACAATAACATCTTTTACTTTTTAACATTAGATCTGCTTTCATAACAATCACTACTGCAACAACAATAACCTCAGTGCACAAAGCTCCCCATTTTGCAAGGGTTAGAGGAAGGACATCAATTGGATGGAGCTTTCCCTTTGCATTTGACAAAGAAATTATTTTCATGACTTGAACCTGTGACTTTTTGGTTATAAAAGAATAAGGCTCAACTTCTTTACAAAAATCACTCTTAAGGAAATATAATCACTTTGAAATATTACATTCAAATAATTAAGTTTATTAGGAGCGTATTTATAATCCAACATTTTTCTTTAAAAAACTATATTTCTATTCCCATATCTTTTTTGACTAGAATGAGCCTATCCTCTTTTCTCTATTCATATTCCAAAATCAAAATATTGAAACAAATCACTAATCAAAGATCGGAATATTCCGAGGACTCTTCTGACCAAACAAGTAATTATCAGTAAAGTTGTTTCTTTTTTTTTCTTCAAATCCAAAGAATTTACTTTATGCATAGGTTATCGATTCGGCATTGGACAAGAAGAGTTGAATTACCCATTTAAACTATTAATATTTATATCATGATAAACTGAAAACTTGTACGGTGAAAGTAAAATGAAGTGATAACTTATAATTTACACACTAATATAACAATATTTTTTATCACATGATTAATTAATCCTTATTATTAATTTAGGCATAATTATGATATATATCTGAAAACATCAAACAAAAATAATGATAGATAAATAGATTAATTTTAACAACTTTTTTAATGAATTCTTCCTATTGTTAATAGTTTTTATTAAATATTTCAAATTAAAATAAGAAGAATTATTATAATATACGTATAACATTGTAAATAAATTGATTAAAAATATTAACATGATACTATGTTAACAATATAATGACACGCCACGCATGTATAATGTTTGTAGGACTTATAATATTGTGTGTATAAATAACGTGATATACTAATATTTTATATCTATTTATGTCACGTTATTATCATATTGACGTGACATATTATATTTATGTTTTTTTATTAATAAGGTTAACAAAGAATTTAATTAAAATTTAATTAAAAAATGATAAAAATTCTCCATTAAAAAGTGATTTTATTAGAATGACATAAAATACGATAATCTCAATCCAATTTTAAGACATGACTTGACATAGAAAAAGTAAACAAAATTTGAATCCAAGAATTGTGAATAAAGATTTTCAAAGAGAAAATACATTTTATTATAGAAAGTTGTTAATCTCTTTGAAAAGTTGTTTAAATAGGTTTACTTAAACTCTAATTCATAATTAGGAAGAATTAAAAAAATAGAAAATTTTAATTCATCTTTAAAACACTTACGAAAGAAATAGGAAACTTTAATTTATTTTAAGAAGACTTCCAAAATAAATTGGAAATTCTAATTTATTTTAGAAAAATTTCTAGACAAAATAGGAAAGAAATCAAAGAAATTAAGTAAAGTTTGAAATAAGAAACAAATAAAATATAGTAGGAAATTATTCAAAAATCTCACTGAGTAGATAATGCGTGCTCACGTAATAGTCAATATTCTATTTTGTCTAATCAGAAACAAATCCAGATAAGAATGTTGGATAAGGCATGATCATGCATTGGTCAATATACCGTCCTACTTAAAGAGAAAGAAATGTAGAGAGGAATGTTGGATAAGGTAAGATTGCTTGCTAGTGAATATCCCATTATGGCAAAGAATTCAAATGTCTCATCATTCACCCCCATTTGTCAAAGAACTCAACCACAGCTTATTCAAGCTCTGTATCATGAAAGTAACATAAAAGATCAACAACAATAGATTACCCATCTATAAAGGTAGTTCAGTAACATAGGCATTGTCTGTTGGGCTCTGATTCTTTTTCATACTAAATAAGCATTTGTTCAGTTTATTTTTGAGTTTGCTTAATTTGTTTTGGGTTAGGAGTTAATTAGAACGTCTATGGGTGGAGGAATTAGGGCCTACCATTAGTTCTGATCGGAGGCAAGTGAAATGAGTTTGTTTTTTATATTTGACCTGGTAGGGAATTCCTCCCTTGTGGAATACGCGTCCAGATGTCACGTAGGACGTCGAGCATGTGGCTCGCCAGGGTGGGGTTCCAACATTGTCATTGTTTTTTCCTTTAATTATAAACAAATCATACTTTTGTTCTAGTTTGTGATGACCTCCAACAGTTGATTTTTGCTTAAGAAAACCATAGCTTCATCTCCAACATTAAACACTTAAGCTCTCATATATGGATCAAGCTTCTCATGAGCTCTTTCATTCTCTTTTTTTTAATCTCTACTTAAATCTCTTATGCGTTTTCATCTAACTTTGCAACATTAGAAGAAAGGTTAGAAGATTTAGTCAATTTAACAAGATCAAGAGCATATTAGATACTTTGGGATAAACCACAAAAAATAGCAATAAGCCAATGACACTATAGACTACATTGTTGTTGGAAAATTCGTCTCATATAATCGAGAAATTCCAACATTTTGGTTTGTCGATGTATATGCATCTTATCAAATTACTCAAAGTCCTATCCACTACCTCCATTTGGCCATTGTTTTGTAAGTCTGCAGTACTACTATACTTAAGAGAATAATCAAACAATCCCTACAAGGTCCTTGAAAAGTGACTTAAAAACTTGTGTCATGATTATAAGTAATGGATTTAGGAATATTATAGAGTCGTACCACTTCTCTAAAAAATAGCTTGGCAACCACTATAGCATCTGTCATCTTCTTACAAAGGATAAATTGTGTCATTTTAGAAAATCTATCCACAACCATAAAAATAAAATCTATACCTCTTTGTATTATTAGAAGCCTCAATGCGAAATCCATGGACAAATCAACCTAAATAACATTAGAAACTGACAATAATATATACAAACTAGCATTTAAAGCATGTCCTTTATAAGCCTGACAAACTTGGCACCTCTCCACAATAGTCACAATGTCTCTTCTCATCTTTAGCTAATAATTTCTCTTTCTCACCTCTTCAAGAGTCTTTTATCTACTAAGGTGACTAACTGAGGCTCCCGTTTGCAATTCTCTAATTGTCTTCTCATTGAGTGAAGTTCTTAGAAGACATAGTTAATTTCTTTTCATAAAAAACCCATAGTGTATATAGAAATCATCATGAGAATTTTTCAACGAACACAAGTCTCATATCTCTCTAAAATCTCTATCACTCTTATATAAATTCTTCAAATACTTAAGACCCTCAACCTCCATACTCAAGGTCTTCATTATACCCACCTTTCTACTTAATGCATTAGCAACTACATTATTCTTCTCATTTTTATGCATCAATTCATATAGGAACTTGTCAATAAAAGTTGAACACCTAGTATGCATCTTCATTCTCAATTGCCTTTAACTTTCTAAACACTTCAAAGCTTAATGATTAGTGTACAAAATAAATGCTCTCCTAACTAAATAATGTTCCCACATCTTCAAAGTTCTCATAAAATCATAAAATTTTTATTTTTGGGTGTAAATAATGCATATGAGCTCATACTCTCTCTAGTATGCCCCTTCCTAATCATCTCCTTTACTTTCTCCATCAAGATTTCATTTTCTATTGGACTTATACACCAATGAGGTAAGTTAGCTAAACTAGCCTCAATAACTAAATCAATGTAATGTTGGACATCTTTTATGGGAGGTAATCTATTAGGTAACTCACTGGGTATTACATCCCCAACTTCTTTTAAGATTGGTTGCATTTTAAAAAGAGTCTCATCTTCTCTCTTTTTACTCTCTCCTTCCCCTTTCACTATCATCAAGTGTACCTCCCTTATTTCTTTCATCTCATCAACAAAACTTCTCCTATTATTTTCCAATTCTAAGAATGGTTTCTTTTTCCCATTAGGTTCCCCTACTCTCTTTTCACTTATGAGTACCAAGTTATACTTCACACCATTATTCACAAATTGATAAATATTCTTCCTTCCTAAGTGATATGCATCAATATTATATTGTCATTGTCTACCAAAAAAATTTTGAAATATCCATATCAACAACATCACAATAATGTCCATATGATTGTTTACCAATAGAAAATGGTACCTTATACCTTTTCGTGACATGTATATCACTGATGTTTGTAATCTATGTGATATTGTACGGTTCAGGCTTAGACTCGATTGATAACTTTAATTTCTTGACCACCAATGTACTAATGAGATTCTCTTGGCTATCGCAGTCAATGATCATCTCATAAAGATTTTCTTGTACCATGCCTCTAGTGCGAAACAATTAGTATCATTGTCAATATTTATACTTCTTTTTAGAAATTATTAATCTTCTAATAAATACAACAAAACCATCTTCTTCTCCTTTAGGATGTTCACAATCTTCCCCATCTAATCTAGACTCTTTTTCCTCAGTATCTCTGGCTACCTACTCCACTTTGTTATCAAAACTTTGCCTCGGACATCATTAAAATGTTGGCTTGGTTCCCCACATTTAAAGAAATTTAAAGGAACATATTTTGCATAAGGGTTGGCAAGTTTAGTAGTTGGTGTAACTTGTTTGCTAAAATTTCTGCCATTGTTATTTCCCTTTATGTAATTAGCACATGTTGGAGTAAAGCTAACAACTTCTTTTCCTTTTTCACTTATCATTGTCTCATTATTCCACATTCTCGCATAATCTCCTGACATCTTATCGATCAACATCTTGGCCCTTATAGCCAAATTCTTTACATCATAAACATTTAAGGCCATTTGAATCAAAATTTATCCCAAATTGTTGGGTTGAAACCTCTCAAATATCGAGTAACTTGTTGTTGTTTGCTTTGTGTCAAATTATTTTAAGTTATCAATCTCAAAAACTCAACAATATACTCATAAATAGTTTTAATCCCTTGAATATAGATGTAATAAGCATCAAACAAATAACACTTATAATCTAGAGGCAAAATTTGTCTCCTTAACAATTGTTTCATCCTTGCCTAAATAGACACTAAATCACGCCCGCCTTTTAACCTACTCTCCTTCAATTGATTCCACCAAATATCAGCTCCTCCTTTAAGTTGATAAGTAATTAACTTTACTTTCCTCTCATATGGAATTTCAGTATTATAAAAGAATCCTTTTACTTCTTCTAATCATTCTAAAAAGGCTTATGTATCAAGTTCACCACTAAAGAAAGGAATATATTTACCTTTAGTCTATACTCATGGTCACTCCAACCTTGTCTATGATGATCTCCTCTTGAGATGGTTTTTTTTCATTATCGCTGGAATCGATAACTCTCATTAAATATCTAGAATTTGAGGTTGTGCAGAGGTAACTTTTTCGTCAACTATTTCTCCAAATCTCTTGTTATCGTCACCTCTCATAAATGTCTACAGTTTTCATATGATTGTAACCAATTGTTGTTCCATATTATGAATAATTCTCTTGTATTATTTGATTCTTCTCTAAACATCAGATAATCCTTGAATGTCATCATTAGGATTATTTTTCATTGTCAGAAGGAACAAGCTCTCTGAGATTCAAAGTTCTGATACTACCTAACACAGTGAAAAAGATAAATAAACACGATTTCAATTCATAAATTGAAAGATAAAAATTCTCAAAGAGAAGATAAATTTTATTGATAGAGAGTTATCTTAATCTCTCTGAAAAGTTGTTTGAATAGGTTTATATAAACCCTAATTCGTCTTAGGAAGAATTATAAACAAAATAGGAAATTCTAATTCATCTTAAGAAGAATTGTAAAAGAAATAGGAAACTCTAATTTTCCTTAGGAAGACTTCTAAAAGAAATAAAAAGCTTTAATTTATTTTAGGAAACTTCTGGACAATCTAAACTTATAAAAGAAAAAGAAAACTTTAATTAGGGATGGCAAAATCGGTTCGACCTGCTTTCAGCTCCGGTTGATCCTACTTATGGCTGGCCCGTCATTTTGGAAATTTTTATCTTACAAAAATAAATGGTGAGTCGAGCCCACCCAGCCTGCCCGTGGCCTCTCTGGCCATAGTCCAAGTCACAAAGCCAGTAAGCCCGCCAGGCCATGGGCCACCATGATCCTAGGTGGGCCGGGCTAGATGGAGGGTGACCCAAGCTTAGCCCGGCCCATTGACATTCCTAACTTTAATTTATTTTAGGAAGACTTCTGGACAATCTAAAAAAAGAATCAAAGAGAATGGGTAAAGTTTGAAAGAAGAAACAAATAAAATAAAGTAGGAAATTATTTAAAAATTTTGCAGAGAAGGACGTTGGATAAGGCATGATCACGTGCTATTTAATATTCCATTCTACCTAATTTGAAAGTTCAGAGAAGAATATTGGATAAGGTGTGATCATATGCTGGTCAATGTATCATTTTGCCCAAAGTGAAAGAAATACAAAAAGGAATATTAGGTAAAGTAAGATCATGTGTTATTAAATATCCCATTATGTCTAAGAATTCAAATGCCTCATCATTAAAGAATTTTATGCTTTTGTGAGAGCTTTGAAGATGTGGGAACATTATTTAGTTGGGGAAGCATTTATTTTATAATCATCAAGCTTTGAAGTATTTGGGAAGTCAGAGGCAATTGAGAATGAATATGCATAATATATGGTAAGTTTTTATAGGCAAGTCCCTATATAAATTTATGCACAAAAAGGGGAAGAATGATGTGGTTGCTGATGCATTAAGTAAAAGGGTGGCTATATCGAAGATTTTGAGTATAAAGGTTAAGGGTCTTGAATATTTGAAGGAGTTATACGAGAGTAATGGAAATTTTTATTTATTTTTGGTGAAAAAGTCTTATGATGATGTCTATGTATATGATGGGTTTTTACGAAAGGAAATTAACTGTGTCTTCAAAGAACTTCACTTAGGCAGAAGGTGATTACAAAATCGCATGAGGAAGGATTAGTTGGTTACCTTGGTAAAGACAAGACTCTTAAAGAGGTGAGAAAGAGATATTATTGGCCAAAGATGAGGCGATGCATTGTTACTATTATGGAGATGTGCCAAATTTGTCAAGTTTATAAGGGATATGCTTCAAATGCTTGTTTATACATGTCATTGTCAGTTCCTAATGCTATTTAAGAGGATTTGTTGATAGATTTCATATTGGCGCTTCTAAGAACACAAAGAGGTGTAGATTCTATCTTTGTGGTTGTAAAAAAGTTTTCTAAAATGACATAATTTATCCCTTGTAATTAGATGGCAGATGTTACAGTGATTGCCAAGGTATTCTTTAAAGAAGTGTTGTGACTCTATGATGTTCCTAAATCCATCACTTTTGATTGTGACACCAAAAATTTGGGTAACTTTTGGAAAACCTTATGATGGTTATTTGATTCTTCTCTTAAATATAGTAGCACTAAACACCCAAAGATAGATGGCCAGATAAAGTTAGTGAAGTAAACCTTGGATAATTTAGTAAGATGTATATGCCTGAAAAATCAAAAATTTTAGACTTCTTGATTGTACAAATTGAATTTGCCTACAACAATATAGCTCATGGTGCCATTGGGCGATCTTCATTTTCTTTGGTTTACATAAAGCACCTAATCATGCTCTTTATCTTATTAAATTGTCTAAATCTTCTAACATTTCTCCTAGTGTTACAAAGTTAGCAAAAAAGGCGCAAGAGATTCAAGTGGAGGTGAAAAAGACGATTGAGAGAGCTAATGAGAAGTACCAAGCTAAGGTTGATTAAGCTTTTATTGCTGGAGATAAAGTTATGGTTTTCTTGAGCAAAAATTGAATGGTTGGAGATCATCATAAACTACAACAAAAGAAATATGGTTCGTTTAGAATTAAAAGAAAAATTAATGATAATGCTTACATTAACTACCTTTATGGATGGGCAACATCTCTCCAACTTTCAGTGTTGCTGATCTTTCGCCCTACTTTTATGATACGAAACTTAGATACATTGACAATAAGTCACGGTCGAGTTCTTTGACAAGTGAGAGTGAATTGTGAGGCATTTGAATTATAGGATAGAATGAGATATTCACCAGCACGGCATCTTACCTTATCTAATATTAACCTCTGCATTTCTTTCTCTTTAGACAGAATGGTACGTTGGCTAGCAAGTGATCACGTCTTATCTAATATTCTTCTCTGGATTTCTTTCTAATTAGGCAGAATTGAATATTGACTAGATTGATGTCACGATTTATCTAACATCCTTTTTTGCAAATTTTTAAATAATTTCTTATTTTATTTTATTTGTTTCTTATTTCAAACTTTATTCAATCTCTTTGATTCTTTTCTTATTTGGTCTAGAAGTCTTCCTAAGATAAATTAAAGTTTCCAATTTCTTTTGGAAGTCTTCTTAAGATAAATTAGAGTTTCTTATTTCTTTTAAAAGCATTCCTAAGATGAATTAGAAAGTTTTATTTTGTTTAGAATTTTTCCTAAGCTGAATTAGGGTTTATAAACTATTTAAACAACTTTCGAGAGAGATTAAATTAATTCTTCCTCAATAATTTTTTCTTTTAAAAATTTTTTCTTATAATTCTTAAATTAGAATTATCTTTGTTTATCTTGTTTTACTGCGTCATAACTATACATAGATATTATTAGAACTAAGGTGTTTCATACATATCCTGAAATTTGGATAGGTATTATCAAGAAATAATGCTACTATTATTAACAAACTCAAATTATTTAGGTGAAAAAAACGCTATTTCACACGGTCGAAGTTTGAGTATTCAACTAATAAATTTATATTATGCAAAAATAACTTGTTATATATATTGATATATCTATTTGTCGGTGAGACAAAAAGCCCACAAAATGAAGAAAAGAAAAGATGAAACTAATTAGCTGCAAACATGTGAGACAGATGTTCTATTACAAGACCATTTTTGGCATAGGCATAGAGAATATGCTGCCCAAACTTTTTTTTTGAAAAATTAAAAAATTAGATTGATAAATAAGAGATGAAGAACAACGTCAGGAAAAATATAGTACTCTCTTTAATTTCCTACAACAAAAATAACAATACAATATTTAATACAAACTAAACTAAATAGGACAATGGCAGAGTAAGAACACCATTACTTATCAAAGTCAAGTTGATTATAAAGAGGTAAAAGACCCCTCTTATTTGTACCTCTAAGATGCTAATGTATCCAAATTAGGGTTAAGAAAATATAGGTAATCCAAGACTTCCAGGTCGCTTCCATCATCAGCTCACTTCTATCATCGTATTAATAACATAACAACCCAACTCTTTAAAAAAAACAACATTCATTCACAAGCACAAGTCAACTAAAAACATTATTTCTACTTCTTCTCCGTAACAGAAGAACAATATAACAGCTCGACTCTTGAAAAAAGCATTGACTGCATATTGGAGATGATTGGTACGAGGGTACAGCTCGTGCATTAATATCTGTCCGCAGAGTGAGGGTGGCTTATTGTACGGAAATAACTTTCCGTGTGAACCAAAGCACATAAAACTATGTGTTTGACTTGAAAAATAAAAAAGCTTGTATTAGTTTCTGCCTAGCTCCGCCCAGAAGCCCATGAAAACTCCACTTTACCTTCTTTTCACCTTATTGTACATGTATATCTACTCAAACAAATTTTGAAAAGACCTCACAGAACCACTCCTTTTATTGTTCATAAATGGAATCTTTCCTTCTTTTCCGTCCAACTAGGTTAAAGCAAGAAGTCTTTCTTTGTCTCTCCGTCTCTAAAATCTCTTGTCTTAATATTGTTGGTGACTTTCTTCTGGTCTGTGTGAAAGTGCCGTAAGCACCAAAAAAAGAAGGCATCTTAAAAAGGAAACAAAGTAAAAAGAGTTCATAAACCTAGGTGGACTGTGCTGGTGCGCTTCTTGTAATTTTCCTGAGCTTGGATTGGTAAGCAGCGATAGGTTCTATATCGCTTAATTATTCTCTCTTCAGCTTCCAACTTTATTAACCCACTTCAGCTCTTTGCTCTTTAG
>JAOTAY010054090.1:0-19437 GCA_025629805.1 Erythroxylum baracoense | reverse complement strand
ATTGTCCCTACTGAGAAAAACAAAAGTGAAGATGAAATCTCCACTTTATATACTAATCATCGTTTGCCTTCCATAGCCGATCTTTTGCTTCAAGGTGTTTAGTATCATTCGAACAACGTCACTTTCCTTATTATATACATCCCATTTCCCTTTATGAAGCTATTATATATATTCACATTTGATGGTTTATACTACATGTTGTTTTAAGCTTCCTTGAGTCTTGAATATGACATGTATGGCCATGGAGGTGGAAGCGATGTCACAACAGTCCGTAAAGGATTAGGGAAATCAGTTGATTTGGAAATTTCGTCAATTCCTAGTACTTTGTCTGCTCATGCATGTATGCATGTCACTTTAATTTTAGTTCATTAAACGGTTTACTAATATGACAATATTTAACTTCTATACTGACTGTGTTTTAGGTACTAAATCTAACAACTTATTCACTGCATCCTCTATAAATTTAACTATAACGAAAAAGTTGTTACAAGAGGGTGTGAAAAAACCCTACACTTAAGGGAATAACTGTTACCGTTGCAATTAGTGCGTTCAAACGTGCAAAGACCCTTATGGGGAATCCAGACATCGAGGACTCATTTACCTTTATCGACTCTTATGTTACTTGGAATCCAAATAAATAATTATATCATAGTCAGTTAGCGAGTCAATCAACTAAACTCACCTTTAAAATTTATTTATTGTTGTATCTGTAATAATTTGTCAAACAACATATCTACTACTTAAGGGTCAAGTTGCGTACTATTGAATGTGAACTGTTATTGTTTTAGTTCTATAAGTGTATGAATTGGGTAACTTCTAATTCAAAGTTCGTACTACTCATATATCATATTATTATATTGATAAAATTATTTAAAGTGTTTATTACAAATTTCTGTAATGTTAGTAAATACTAATGATTAAGTGTTAATACTACTGTTTAACACTTAAAAATATGTTTTGAGTTTTTTAATAATACGTTATAAACATTCACAACAAATCTCCAAAAAAACATATCCTTAACTATGATAGATCATAAAAATATTAGTTTAATAATTTATGAAAATGTCAATCATTTAGCGTTGATTTTTAGACATCGTCACCAAATGTATACATTCAGCGACGTTTTTTATAATTTGTCACTGAATGTGCAACATTTGGTGACGAATTATAAAAATCGTTTGCTGAATGCTTCACACTTAGCGACAATGAAAAAAAATCGTCGCTGAATGTCTAAGATTTCGCGACGAAACAGGACTTTCGGCACCAAATATTAACCTTTTGGTGATGCTTCATAATATCGTCGCAAAATATATATTCTTTAGTGACAATTTAAGTAATTTGTCGCAAAATGTTGGACAAGTTATGGTGACATTTTCATACTTTGTCGTGATTGCATTATTTGGTGACGAATATAAAAAATTGTCACTCATTGTGCATGATTTAGCGACAATTTTCTCTGTAAGTCGCTACAAGTTTCCCGTTGGGCGATGCTTTGTGGTTTCGTCACTAAATATAAATTTTAGTGACGAATATTTTTAAACGTCGCAATATGTTTTCTTTTGACAACGAATTTTGTTTTGTCGCAAAATAAATCGTCTAGAAAGGCTTTCTTTGTTGTAGTGTGGGGTTTGTTTCGTCGCAAAATAAGAATCATTGTGTGTGCAGTAAATAACTTGTTAAACTGAGTGTAATTCAGGGATACAAATATGAGGAGTTCACACACCATAATGAAAAAAAATATGGAGTTCTATGCCTTAATTCATTTTTGATAAACATAGATATTGGCAATCGCCCATTTTATTTTTTAAAAAAAGGAATATTATTAAGTCTAAGTATGTGATGTAATCAATAAATGCAAAGCATCAAATCTTTGCTGGAGCCCAACTAAGATAGACCCTTCATAAAAAAACCACCTTATGTTATTCTCTTATTTCAGTAAAAGTTACTGAATATTAATTGCGTGTTACTCCAGTCCTCCTTTTCAATTTTGTGATCGAGCGTCAATGCTGAATTTCATTGGTCATATGCGTAAATCCATCAGGCACGTGAATTGGCTGAGAAAGAGTCTGGCGATGGTGTCCTCAAAATGCTTCGTAGTGATGTTAGTTTTTACCACCATTCTTATTGGAGCAACGTACTTCTTTATCATAACTACCATTGAAGCTGTTCCCATTTTTTCTCTTGAACAGTGATTTAGCTTTCATGTGGTCAATATTGGAGCAACCGCATTAGTCACAGATACAGCCACAACAATTTTTGGTGGAGCTGGTGTTAGGGCTGGAATAATGACTCTCTCTCTCTCTCCCTCTATTTGTGCACGTATCCTTACGAGGTTTTTTAAAAAAAAGGGTTTTACATTGTCATGTAAGATATGACCTCATAGTGTGGAGCTCACAAAAACAATAGTTAAATATTAAAAACTATTAGAATAATTTTTTTTCGTCATTACGAGCTTACATTTAAATGTATTCTAAAACTTAAGGATTAATTTAGGGTCAAAATTGACCCTTTTGTCAATCTCGTAATTCAGAATTTTGAATGGTAAAGAGAATTAAAAAAATGTTATTTTAGTTTTGGGCAAATAAACTCAACGAATTTAAGATTTGGGAGGTATTTTAAGAGTTGCCCACGTAAGTAAAACGTACATATACATCACCAGTGCTTGTTTTGTTTTTATATGCATTATATTCTTGAGAAAAAAAAGTCTAATTTGTACATTAATATTTATTCAAAAGTCTAAGAAGGTCCTTTTTGTTACTGTTAGTATCAATTCACCTCTTAATACTCAAGAAAGACTCTTTCATATTTCTATTAATTACAACTGATGATGTGTCTATTATTTTAAAACACATGGCTATCAAACAAGCTCAAATAAAATTGATGTGTCATATATAGCTAGTTTTAATTTTTACAATTTTATTTATTAATTATTTAAAAAAATAAAAAAAAATTAATCTAATTCCCTCAAATTAGCCTAGAAATCTATAAAATCCATCCAAGAAATTAAAAAAATCCAAACACTTCTTCCTCTATTTTCTATTATTTCTACGAATGTTGTTCGTTTACTACTTCCATTTTTTCCCTCATCAGTATCCTTTCTTTCTAATTCAGCTTCTACCATCCTTGGTCTAAACATCAAGTGCTTTATCCTCCACCTCTAGTTTCAGGTGACGACAGTTTAATTCGAAAAGTTATTCTTTCAACCAGTCCCTAGAATATAGGAATTGATAAACCTAATTCTGATTGTATAATAATGTTTTGGGTATCTCCACAAATCTTAAATATTAGTTATGTAAGTTTTATTTTAATTATCGTTTGAAATAAAATGAAACTAAGAAAAGAGAAAAAGAAAAAAACGTGGGCTAAAATATTGAAATTGTTCTCGATGAAATATTGAAAGGGTGTGCTTTGTTTTACTTGCAAGTGGTAACCCACTAAGTGAAAAGGTTTTTTTTTATCCATAGATGGAAGGGGCTGGTACTTCGTTGCTTGGTGACTAAGGCATTTGTTTTTGTTGGCTTATTGAAGAAGCCAATTTATGATGAGATAAAAAGGCTATAACTTTTTTACTTATTAGTGGTGTTGCCATAAAAACCATAACATAGGAGGATAAAAGGAGAGGTCTACTCCATTGTTTTGGCGTGTGGGACGATAGCTGTTTAGTGAGATAATCAAGAGGAAACAGATCGTCATTGATAGGTATTTGATGTTGGTATCTCTTTAGTTTGTAAAGAGTACTAAATTGATTATGGTTTTCAATTTATACTAAAACGTATAGATAATTTATACTTGTCGTTGAGATTATTGTTATTGGTTTTCGATTGTACTCTTGATTATTATAGTGGATTGATTTTAGTCTGTGGAGATTCGGGATGTAGTTTTTCCCCTAATTGAGAGGAGTTTTCTACGTAAATTGCTTGTGTATTGATTTAGTTTCTTGCACTTTATTTATCTTGCTATTATTTTTATTGTGGTTGTCGTGATTTTCCCCAATAAAGTAGTATTAAAGCTATAGTTGGAGGATTCTTGTGTAGGAAAAATTATCGCTTGTTTGATTTAGGGAGGAATTAGTGTGAAAAGAGAATAGGTGAAAATAGTGCTTCAAAATTTCATGTTCCCTTGTTTGATGGGAAAATGAACTTTTAGGTGTGGATGAGTACTATTGAGGACTTATTGGTACAACAAGATTTAGTTGCAGCTTTGGAGGTCGATTAGCTAACGAGTTTGAATAATGCCAAGTGGATGTCGATAAAGAAGAAGGCGGTTAATACGATTCGGTTAGCTATAACTCTAGAGATCAAATACAACTTCTTGAGTGAGACGGATCTGAAAGCTTTGATGGATAAGCTCCAAAGTGTGTATGACACCAAATCGTTGACTAAAATCTTTTGCTTGAGAAGGGAGTTGTACCAGCTGAGGATGGAGGAGGGTACAACCTTGCAGGACCATATTAATTTGTTCAATGGCCCAGTCGAAGAATGCAGATAAGAAGATCACCGATCAAGGACAAGCTCTCTTTTTGTTGGCTTCATTACTTAAGTCCTATCGACCCATTATCATGACGTTTCTTGTTGATAGGGAGAAGATGACGCTAGATGAACCTATGGCAAGGACAAGCTCTCTTGTTGTTGGCTTCACTACCTAGGTCCTATCGACCCATTATTATGACGTTGCTTGATGGTAGGGAGAAGATTACGCTAGATGAAGCTATGGCGGTATTGAGGGAGAACGAAAGGATGATGACACATCTTGATGGAGGTTCTCTGGGTGATGGTGATTGAGCACTGGTATTGAGGGAGTTTGAGAGAAGGAGGAATCAAGAGAGAAGGAGAGGTGGCTCAAAGAGTAGATTGTAATCGAGAGTGAAAGACATTAATAACATGGAGTGTTACTACTGTAAAGAGAAGTGCCACATCCAAAACCGTCGTTTGAAGATGATGGAGGACTTGAAGAGTCTCCAGTTGATGCAAGAGATGAAGGACAAGACTAAAGTAGATGATGATGGTGATTCCTCTAATGTGGTCGTAGGTGATGGTGATTCGTTCTTAGCTACTCATAGTGAGGTGGAGGGCCAAGAGGGTTGGGTTTTAGATTCAGCTGCATCAGTTCAAGTCTGTAGAGACCAAGCCTTGTTTGTTTTCAGAATCCTCATCTGATCAGGTTGCGGTCATCGCTTGCTTTCTAGATTTTCTGTTCTCTGACTTGTCCTTTTAAAGAAGAGGACATTAAGATCTTGTGTGTCTAGGCTTCTTGCAGTGATAGCATATGATTTGATTATTTTGTGTATTGATATTTGACAGTGCATGTCAAGTGTACTGTAAAATTTATCTGACTCTCCATATTAAAATTTATAGTTATGGTAAGTCAGGATCGAATCCACAGGGAATGTTCGGTTAATTTCCGTAACAAAATTAATTAATGCAAGGAAAATATAAAATGGGGAATTTTGGATTTTAGCAATTTAGAAAATAAAATAAAAGCAAACTATCGAAAAAAATTAAAACAAGCCATCGAAAATGATTAAACCGCCGAATATACGTAAGGTCCAGTTCTAGGTCCAATCTCAGCCTAAACACGATCAAGCATGTTTCATCATCCTAACATCTTTACAACTCTCTTCGGACTATCGATCTGAGACTAATAAAACACTCTCTTAATCTCGATTTTCCCTTAGGTTTTATGTAATCAAGATATGATCATTAATTAAGCCTAACTATCGAATAACCTAGGATACGATCTCTAGATTTAATTTTGTAATCGCTTTATGAAGTGGAAAACGATCAATATAAGCAGTAACCTTATACGTTCGGATTATCTAACCTAAGTTATATTATTCCTAACGATACGGGATCATTAGATGTTACTCACAAACAACAAAAGTAACAATTACGGATTACATTCAATGTTTTAGTAATAGGGATGAAATAAAACAATCAAAATAACGTATTAAGATCATTCATCCCAAAACCTGATCAAATCAACACCAACAATACAACAATCCAAAAAGAAATTACAACCTTAACATGATAAAAATAGCTTAACCATGACTTGGCATTAATATTCCCGATGAACCGGCATCGGGAAGCTAGTCTTCCATCTCCATTTTTATGCTCCAAGCGTCAATCCTCTTCTCTATAGTAGCTTTGGCGATAAAAGAAACAAAGAGAGAACCTAGCACCTCCACCCTGTTTTCTGATTTAATTTTTGGTCCACCTCTACTGTTCACGCCTCTTGTTACTGTGCGTGTCACACTTTAAAAGCACAACCCTACATAACGTCTGCGTACATTGTTTGCTTTTGTCATTTCTCTTTGTTGCTGCTGCCATTTTGGGTCCTTATTCCTCCTCCTTGTGATGTCATTTTTCTTCTTCATTTCTGCTGAAACAATTAATCCAAATGCTTCCCATTAAATTTGAACTCACGTTCTTGTATGGGACATGCATAGTCATGAGCAACTTTAATTCATTTTCTTTATGTTTTCATTTCTTGTCTTTATTTGCTCTAATTTTCTTCTTCTCTAAGAAAACAAGTGAATGTAAATCTTTAGAAAATGACCCAAATATTGTGCTTTTGACTCATTTTAACTTCTTTGCTTCCAAATTGTTTCTAAAACCACATATGAGTCAAAGTGAGTATCTTAAGCAATTTAATGTCATTAATCACTAAATGCTATGAAATAATTAAACAATCAGTTAAGCATATATCAATTTTCCCCATACTTAGCTTTTGACTGTCCTCAGGAAAATCTCAAAATCAAAATCACAAACCAAAACTTTTACTCAATTTTCACATTTCTTAAGAATAGATAACTATAAGTAAAGATGAATGACTTTCAAAACCTATAGCAAAAACTCAAAATTCAAAGCTTTTACTCATGATCAATCAATATTCACTACCTTAGAAACTGAGTAATCTAGAGGTGTACTTAGACAAAAAAAAGTTTAATCAAGATATTTCTGTGGGTACACTCAAACACCATTTATGATCACAATAATCCATAACTTTGCATATCATTTCATTTCTCCACCACTAAAAGTCACATATAATTATGAATCAAAGGACTTTTCTAGGGTTGTAATGTGGGTAAGGATAAGGTGGGATGTATTTTGGGTAATGTAGCATAAAAGCCATCAAGTTAGTGAAACAAAAGTAACTCAATGAAATATCAAGTGCATAAGTTAACATTCATTGAAAGCTGGGTACCGTCAGCTATGAAGAATGCAACAATTATGTTTGAGAACTCAATTTAGCTCTCACACCGTAATCTACATGAACATAACACAAAAAGTGCTTCATCCAAAACCACATCTACCTCACATGCAATATATTCAAACACCCAATCAATATAACTTAAGGAGGATAAACTATTAACAACTTTTCACAACAATTTTATTTCCTCTTTGATACTTTTATTCAAACTCACTTTTTTTCTTTTTTTCTTTTTTTCAAAATAAAAGTAATAGAAGCTACATCAACAAAGTATTTATAACATGGAATTTTAACAACTATAACCATCCCACATGTATGTATACCCCCACACTTAGGCTTTTGTACAATCACATTCATCAAGAATTAATAAATGGTCCACTAGCTTTAGGGCTTAGGTAGAGCATTTGCTTAGGTGCATGTAATGTGGTTTATATCAAAGAAAAGGCTAATAAAGCTTAAAGGGGGTTAACAAAGGAAAATTCACATAAATAGGTAGGCTATTAGCTCGTAATCAACAAAGAATGTCTAATCATTTTCATAAAAATGCATCTAATAAAAATGTGGTCTTGAATAGAAAATCAACGCAAAGTTAGGATGTAAATGTCGTGAAGGTCACATATACAAAATAATGAGATTGATATAGATGTATCAGTTTAATACGGCTCAAAACTTCACTAGTTTTTGTCTACCACTAGTCACCACTCTTCTAATAATATTGCACATTAACAAATCACAAGAGCAAAAGTACATGTTAAATTTTGCTATGGATTTTACTAATCAATTCACACTCTAATTATGACTAAATAATTTTAAAAGCAATAGAAAATAAGAAAATTTTTTATTTTGTTCGTTTGATTTTGAAAACTGCCTAAGAAGCCACATAAGCTACAATTAAGCTCAAAAACATACATAAAAACTAATATACCTCAGCCCCACAGTTAAAACTTACATTGTCCTCAATGTAAAATCAAATGTAAGAAATGGAGTAGTTAACAAAAATAGCAAACGTGAAAATGTAAAAGATAGAAATTAACTCCCCTTGGGTTGCCTCCTAAGTAGTGCTTTTGTTTAACATCATTGGCTCGACCTCTAGTAGTGTGTATCAAGTGACACCAGTCACATCCTCTAACATTAACACCTTCAAATCCTCCGTTTGGAAGCCCTTATAATACGGCTTTAAGCGATGACCATTTACTCTAAATGTCTTGTCAGTTGTGAGGCTTTGTATCTCTACTGTACCAAAAGAAAAGACATGAGTGACAACAAATGGACCAACCTAACGAGAATGCAATTTACCTAGAAAAGATTTAAGTTTGGAATGATATAGTAACACTTTTTAGCCCACCGAGAAGCTTTTCCTTGAAATCATCTTATCATGAAAAGCTTTCGTCCTCTCCTTATATATTACTGCATTTTGATATGACTTATTCTTCATCTCTTTCAACTCTTGAAGCTGCAACTTCCTATACACTCTCGCATCATCCAAGTTCATATTGCATCTTCTGATAGCCCAATATGTCTTATGTTGTCATCCCACTAAAAGATGACATGGCTTCCCAAACACTAGCCTATACAGCGACATCCCAATTGGTGTTTTATAAGCTATCCTGTAGGCCTATAGTGTGTCTTCCAGTCTTACACTCCAATCCTTCCTATTGGGTTGCAGAAGTGTGTCTTCCAGTCTTACATTCCAATCCTTCCAGTCTTCCAGTCTTACACTCCAATCCTTCCATTTGATTTCTCAATTTGAGACTTCAGCTTGCCCATTGGTTTAGGGATGGTAAACAGTAGAAACTCTGTGCGTGAAGTGATATTTTATGAACATTGCTTCCATCACCCTGTTGCAGAAGTGGGTTCCTCTATCACTACCGATGACTTTTGATATCCCGAACCTAGAAAGAATGTTAGCCTTAACAAAATCTACAATAACTTTTGCATTGTTAGTCTTAATGGCTTTGGCTTCCACCCATTTTAAAACATAATCAACCGTAAGCAATATATAAGTAAAGCCAAAAAATGAAGGGAAAGGTCTCATAAAATCAATGCCCCAAATGTCAAAAATTTGACAGCAAAAGCAAAGGAGTTTGTGGTAATTGATACTTCGGGACAGGCTACCTGATCGTTGGCATTTATCACAGGATTTGCATAAGGTATATGCATTTTTGAACAATGTTGGTCAGTAAAAGCTGCTCTCCAAAACTTTATGAGTTATCATTTCACTCCAAAAGGTCCTCTACAAGCGTATGAATAGCAGAAGGATAAAATTAATGATGATTTATTTTCTAGAAAACACCTCCTGATAACTTGATTTACACAGTGCCTCCAAAGATACGAGTCATCCCATACGTAATAGTTCGCTTCACTCCATTGCTTATCTCTCTGAGTCTTTGACAAACCAACAGGTAATTCGTTAGTAACTAAAAAATTGACAATGTCTGCATACCATGGTGGTGTCGCATTGGTAGAAAATAATTACTCATCCGAAAAGGTTTCTCGTAGAGGGATATCATCTTCTTCCTTTATCAAACGGTTAAGATGGTCTGCCACCACGTTTTCTGCCCCCTTCCTATCTTTGATCTCCAAGTTGAATTCTTGCAGGAGGAGAATCCATCTGATTAGCCTTGGTTTTGCTTCTTTCTTTGTGAGCAAGTATCGTAAAGCTGTATGGTCAGAATAAATAATCACTTTAGCACCAAGAAAATGCGATCGAAATTTTTACAAAGCAAAAACCACGGATAAAAGTTCTTTTTCAGTAGTGGAATAATTCAATTAAGTTGGGTTTAAAGTCTTTGAAGCATAGTAGATAGCATGCAAAGCTTTTCCCACTCTTTGTCCTAAACCCACCTCCATTGCATAATCACTCGCATCACACATGATCTCAAAGGGGAGGTTCCAATCTGGTGGTTGAATCACTTGTGGGGATGTCAGAAGCTTCGTAAGTTTATTAAATGCTTCCTTACATTTCTCGTCAAACTCAAAGGAGACATCTTGTTGAAGAAGCTTGCATAGTGGTGTGGCTATCTTCAAAAAGTCCTTAATGAACCTTCGATAAAAACCTGCATGCCTAAGAAAAGAACGCACTTTTCTCACAGTAGAGGGGTAAGATAAAAAAGAAATAAGATCAACTTTGGACATGTTTACTTCAATACCCTTAGTAGATATCACATGGCCTAAAACTATACCTTGATCTACCATAAAATGACTTACCACCTAGATAGGACTTACCCACTTACTGACGAAGATCAGGTGGATAAATCCAACATCGAGAAGCTTCAGAATCTCCTTCTTCATAACTTTCATATTGGAGGGTTCAACCTACGCTGAGTTTCCCTTGTGGATTTTGCATCCTCCTCCAACACGGTGCATGCATATGGAAGGACTTATCCATTGGATATCTGCGATAGTCTACCCGATGACCTTCTTATGCTCTCTCAGCAATCAAACCGGCCTTTCCTTTTGATTTGAAGTCAACTTCGCCAAAATGATAACTGGGAGAGTCTGCTTATCTCCCAAATAGGCATACTTCAGATGTGTAGGGAGTGGCTTCAATTCCAATTCTGGTGCCTACACATCAGAAGGTAATAACTTCTGGTAAGCTTCAAGTAGTTATATAGAAGCCAAATCATACTTCTTTGGAGAGCTTTCCAATGATTCTAAGGCGACTGTCATTTCCATAAGCTCTTCTCCCATCTCAACATCAGTGTTGGCTTTTACTTCCGTATCGTCAGTTAAAACCATTTCCAAATGATCCCTGCAACTTAATTTAAACATTCCCTCCACAAAAGGATCAATCACATCAACAAAAAAACACAATGATCATCAAGAGGATGTTTCATGGCATAAAAAATATTGAAATGAATCACTTTACCATCAAATTCCATTATGAGGGTGCCCTTACGAACATCTATCTTAGTTTAAGTCGTATTAAGAAATGATCTCCTCAACAAAATAGGTATTGGATTACATGAGGTGTCATCATTCATATATACAACATAGAAACCTATAGGAAACACTAACTTATTCGCCTGCATCAAAACATATTCAACCACACCATCAGGATAAGTATTAATATGGCCAGCCAGTTGTATGATTACACTCGTTTCTTTCAATAGACCCAAATTCAAAGAAACATAAATCGAACGAGGCATCACATTAATAGAAGCACCCAAATCCAACATAACTCTATTGATCACATTATTCCCAATTTTGCAAGGAATGGTAAACATACCTGGATCTCACTATTTTGGAGACATCTTCTTTCTAAATACCGCAGACACATTCTCACCCATCATTACTTTCTCATCGCCCCTCAGTTTCCTCTCATGTGTATAGAGTTCTTTCAAGAATTCGGCATACCTTGATACTTGTTTGATGACCTCAAGCAGTGGTATATTGACTTCCACTTTTTGGAAAGTCTCCAATATCTTTTTGTCCTTCTCCTCCTTGTTTGGTTTTGTTAATCTACTTGGAAAAGGTGGAGTATTAGTCTTAATAATATTGGGACTTTCGAAATTTACCTTCATACTCGATGACGGATTTTCTTCCTTTTCCAATTCCTTCTCAATCTCTTCCTCGGTAGCAATCTTTGGTAGAGTTCTTTTGGGACCCTCAATCTCATTTCCGCTACTTAGGTTTATGACATTGATATTGTTCGGGTTCACCTCAGGTTGGGATGGCAATTTTCCTCCATTTTGCGATTCTAGGCGGTTAAGCTTCACTGCAATCTAACCCATTTGGTATTCCATGTTCAGTTGGCTTGCTTTTGTCCCCTGCCAGATTTGTTGTAAACTCTGTTGTAACTGCTACTACATACTTTGTTGTAATTGCTGCATATCCTGTTGAAATTGCATATTGTTAGCAGCAAGATTCTTAAAAATTTCTTCTAAAGATGTACCTAAACTGGAAGAAGAAGTTCCCCGTGCTCCTTATTGCCTTGGTTGAAATCCTTGTGCTTCTTGCCGCCGATTTTGGAAGTAATTTTACTGTTGGTTCCCTCTATAACTCAAGTTATGGTGATCCCTCCAACCGGGGTTATACATCTGCGAGTACGGGTTATATTGGTTTGGGAAGTTCCCTCCTGCAGCATTCATGTACTCCATACTTCTCTCTTGTAATGTTGGGCACTCAATAGTTGGATGGCTCGTGTTCGAGCATATTCCACACACTTTCACTTGTGCCTATTCAGCTGCAACCTGTCTCATAAAAAATATTAGTTCATCTAAATGATGTTCGATAGATGAAGTACTTACCTTATTTACTCGTCAAACATCGTTGTGAGTGCCAAATTGTTGAATGTTAGCGGTCATCCGCTTAAGTAAGATCCTGGCCTCGAGGGGAGTCTTCTCGCAAAGTGCCCCACCACCTACTGCATCAACCAAACTCCTATCCATTAGTAACCGTTCTTTATAGAAATAGTGGATGAGAAGTTACTCTTGTATATTGTGGTGCGGATAACTGACACATAACTTCTTGCACCGCTCCCAATACTCATAAAGAGATTCTCCATTATGCTACTTAATGCCACATATCTCCTTCCAAATACTTACCGTCTTTAAGGCCAAAAAATACTTTTCTAAGAACAATCTCTTCATCTCCAACCAAGTATTTATGCTTTTTGGTAGTAAATTAAATAGCCAATCTTTTGCTGCATCCTTGAGTGAGAATGAGAAGGCTCTCAACATGATTTGCTCGTCCGTCACCCCAGGAGGCTTCATGCTCAAACAAACCACATCAAGCTCCTTGAGATGCTTGTGTGAATCGTCACCTGCAAAACCATGAAAATTAGGTAATAAATGAATTAATCCGGATTTTAATTCAAAGGTAACATGTTCAGCAAAATTAGGAAATGTAATGCATAGGGGCTTTTGGGTTAAGTCTAGCGTATCCCATTCCCTCAACATTCTCGAATTTGCTATAGTTGCTTCAGATTCAGGTTCTGGGTCTACTACTGAAGATGTTCTTGCTTCTCTTCTTAACCTTCGTAGTGTTCTCTCGATCTCTGGATCAAGTTGCTCAATTTCTCTACGAGGAGATCTAGTCACTACCATACACTACCACTCACAAACTTTAAAATTTAACAAATAATAAATTAAAAAACAAATATAAACGAATATATTCACAAAACACCAACTAAAATTAAATACGAAAATTAAACTACCACACTCCCTGGCAACGACGCCAAAATTGATAACGCGTCATAACGCTAGTCAAAATACTATAATAGTGGTAAGTTTAGGTCGATCCCACAGAGAGTGTGTGTGAAGTTTTTGAAATGAAATTAACTGGTGTTTAGGTTTTGGGGGCTTTTGGTTTTAGAAATAAGAAAATAAAATTAAACTAGACTAACAAAACAAATTAAAGAAAACATGTGAAAATGATTAAATTGTCAAATATACGTAAGGTCTGGTTCTAAGTTCAATCTCAACCTAAACATAATCAAGCATATTTCATCATCCTAACGTCTTTACAACTCTCTTCGGACTATCGATTTAAGGCTAATAGAACGCTCTCCTACTCTTAGTTTTCCCTTAGGTTTTGTTTAATCAAGATATGATCATTAATTAAACCTAACTACCGAATAACCTAGGATATGTTCTCTATATTTAATTTGGCATCTGCTTTACAAAGTGGAAAATGATAAATATAAGCAATAACCTCACACGTTCAGATTATCTAACTTAATTTATATTGTTCCTAACGATACGAAATCATTAGATGCTACTCACAAATATCAAAAGTAACGATTACATATTACAGTCAATGTTTTAGCAATAAGTTTGAAATAAAACAATCAAAATAACTTATTAAGATCATTCGCCCCAAAACCCAATCAAATCAACACCAACAATACAACAATCCGAAAAGAAATTACAACCTTAAAATGATAAAAATAGCTTAACCATAACTTAGCATCGATATTCTTGTTGAACCGACATCGGGAAGCTAACCTTCCATCTCCATTTTTATGCTCCAAGCATCAACATATTCTCTATAGCAGCTTCGGAGGTGAAAGAAACGAAGAGAGAACCTAGCACCTACACCCTATTTTATGATTTATTTTTTGATCCACCTCAACTGTTTATGCCACTTATTACTGTGCGTGTCACACTTTAAAATCACAACCTTGCATAACGTCTGCATCTGCTTTGAACGCAAACATTGTCTGTGTTTATGCACAATGTCTACGTGAAACGCAGACATTGTTTGCGTACAACATTTGCTTCTGTCGTTTCTCCTTGTTGCTGCTGTCGTTTTGGGTCCTTGCTCCTCCTTAATGTGATGTCATTTTGCTTCTTCGTCTGCTGTTGAAATAATTAATCCAAATGCTTTCAATTAAATCTGAACTCACGTTCTTGCATGGGATATGCATAGCCGTAAGCAACTTTAATTTATTTTCTTTGTTTTTTCATTTCTTGTCTTCCTCTTTTCTTTATTTGCTCTAATCTTCTTCTTGCTCCAAGAAAACAAGTAAATCTTCAAAAAATGACCCAAATATTTTGGTTTCAACTCACTTTAACTTCTTTGCTTCCAAATTGTACCTAAAATCACATATGAGTCAAAGTGAGTATCTTAAGCAATTTAATATCATTAATCGCTAAGTGTTATGAAATAATTAAACAATCAATTAAGCACATATCACTATTGTTGCTGCCAGTTTTTGATAAGAACTTGTTATTTTCAACTTTCTTGTTTCCTTCTCTTTTCTTTATCATCTTCTTTCTATAAAAGCGGCCATATTTTCTGACCATAAGGTTGAACTCTTCATCTCCATCTATTTGCAACTCATTGTCACTTTCATCACCGTTTGATTTGTCAGTTACTTTTAGTGCCATTCCTTTTTTATAAGAGGATCCTTCATTTAGGTAAGCTCAGTTTCATGGATCATCAGATTTCTCATAGTCAGTTTAGTGAAATAATGTCTAGATCCTTTGTCGTTTCTAGAGCTGTCACCTTAGGTCTCCATTCCTTTGATAGTAATCTCAGAATCTTCGTTACAAGCTTATCATTGGGATATATCTTTCCCAAGTTCTTTAAGGTCATGATGATGTTGTTGAAGCATCCAAACAATTCGTCTATAGTCTCTCCTTGTTTCATGTCAATAGTTTCATATTGATGCACTAAAAAACTTATTCTATGCTTCTTTACCTCATTCGTTCTTTTAAACGTGACTTATAGTTTATCTCACATTTCCTTTACTATAGAATAGTAGGATATTTCCTCATATTCTTCTTGAGATAATGCACAGATTAGGTGATGTTTTGCTTTAGCATTTAGCTGTGCATTTCTTCTATTAGCATCAGTCTACACTTCTATGTTATCTGAAATGGAAAGTTTAGCTCCAACTCTGATGGCTTGCCAGACTTCAATATCTACATATTGGAGATAGATTGTCATTCTCTCTTTCCAGTATAAGTAGTTGTTTCCATTGAAGTAAGGAGGCTTTTAAACGAATTGTCCTTCAAAACTTCTAATATTATTTTCCATGATTTATCACGTGCTATAAAACACAAAAATGTGAAACCTTGCTCTGATACCAAATGCTAAAGCAAACACACATAAGGGTGAGGTGAATTATATGTGTCAAAAAATTTTTGCAAGTTCTTTCAATTCGTATAATAAACAAATCCTAGTTAACGACTAAAACTAGTAGGAGCCTGTCAGATGATAATCTTTTAAACGACGAGAGTTTGTTAAGTGATAGGAGCCTTTTGTGGAATAGGACCTTGCTTAAACGAAAGGATCTTATTGAATAATGAATCCTGTTAAAACAATTTAAAAACAGAAGGCTTGTGTTAAAATAAAAAAGAACGTCTTGCAAGTTGAAAACAGAAGGAACCTTTTATAAAAGTGAAGGAACCTTTTGCTAAAAAGAACACATACACAATGCAGAAATTTAAAAGTTAGAAAGAGCAAAGAAGGACACAGTCGATTTATACTGATTCGACTTACAACTCAAGCCTATGTCCAGTCTTTAAGTATCCAACTTGAGTATTTTCACTATAAGAATATGAGTATTAAATTTAACAAGTCTCTTCAAACTCACGAGTACATATTTTTAAGGTTCTCTAACCTTCCACAATCGAATTGTATAATAAGCTTCTAAAAGCTCACAGAAAAATAAAATAACAATTTCTCTCTTAATAGAGTGATTTCACTTTCTAAGTGTAGCACCCCCTTATCGTAGGGCACGCACCGGGACTCCCTCAGGTCATTCCGGTACATGCCCTACGGTAAGGGGGTGCTACATTTAGGTGGTATCAGAGCATGGTTTGGCATCTGTTGGGACATATAGAATGTTAGGCATGAATTATTTGAGAAATGTGGAAAATGATCAAAAGTATTGTTTGGTATAGGTCATCCGCCCTAGGTGATCAAGTTGATCAACCAGCTGACCAAGGATCAGTCGGAGCCAGTAGGGAGTCCTCGGTGCCTCGATTTGAGGAATTGCCTCCTAGAGTTCCCGAGAGACGGGAGAGGAGGTATGATAGGCTGCGCAAGCAGGGAGCTGTGGACTTTTATGGCAGCACAGACCCTGCTGAGGCTGAGGGATGGCTTGAGAGGACTGAGAGAGTCTTCGATCAGATGGACTGCGAGCCTGATGAGAGGTTCGATTATGCAGTATCTCTCCTGCAGGGCTCAGCTTATCAGTGGTGGAAGACTGTCCCGGGCAGTACCACCAGGCCCTGCCTATTAAAGTGGGAAGATTTTCTGAGGGCTTTCAAGGACAACTACATGCCCAGGATTTATTTGGATATGAAGATGCAGGAGTTTCTAGAATTGAAGCAGGGTAGGATGTCAGTGGCTGATTATGAGGTGAGGTTTAATGAGTTAATGGGCTGTGCTACTGCTTTGATCCCTACTGAAGCAGATAAGTGTCGGAGGTTTGAGAATGGGTTGAATCTGGAGATCAGAACCAGATTGGCACGATCAAATATGGGTACTTTTATTGAGTTGAGCACAGCTGCAGTAAAAATTGAACAGTTGATGAGGGAGAGACAGGCTGAGACTGGGCAGGGATCCAGAGGGAAGAGACCCAGTGACAGTCAGGGCAATTCTGGTAGAAGTTTCAGTAAGCGCCAGAGCAGAGCCTTTAGATCATCAGGTGGATCCAGGCAGTCAGGATTTGGGCAGAGAGGCAGGTATGCACAGACTGGCAGTGGCAGTGGAAGGGGTACAAGATAGACTCAGTTCCCAGTTTGTGAGCACTGTGAAAAGAGGCATGGTAGTGAGTGTTGGCGACTGACTGGAGCTTGCCTCAAATGTGGCTCTATGGACCACCAGATTAGATATTGCCCGGCTACTTTGGGAGCTCAGTCAGCTGTTAGTGGGCGATCTGGGAGTAACACCACAGTTCAGCAGAGTCGAGGTGGTGGATCTGTACAGAGGGGCCATGGTAGAGGCAGAGGTAGAGCTGGGAGTTCAGTTGTGAGGACTGAAGGACGAGGCAGCCGACCATAGTCCCAGGCCAGGGTCTATGCCATTACCAGGCAGGAGGCCCAAGACTCACCGGATGTGGTAACAGGTGCGCTTCTTATTTCTGACTTTGAAGCTTTTGCACTGCTAGATCCAGGATCCACACACTCCTTTATCACACCACATTTGGCATGTAGACTACATTGTGATAGGGAGCTACTACAGTATGGGTTAGAGGTGAGTACACCTCTAGGTAATACTACTGCCTTAGGAGAGGTCTGCAAGGGGTGCTCAATTAAGATTGATCAAGCTGAGTTGAAGGCAGACCTGATAATCTTGCAGTTGAGAGAGATTGATGTGATTTTAGGCATGGACTGGCTCACTACCCATAGGGCCATCATGAACTGCTACACCAAGGAGGTAGTATTAGAATCTCCTGGTCAGCCTAGAGCAGTTTTTAGAGGAGTTAGTCAGGCAGTGCCGGCCCGGATGATATCTTTCATGAGTGCACTGAGGTTGATGCAGGGAGGATGTGAGGCTTATCTAGCCCATGTCATTGATACTAGAGCTGAGCAGAGGATTCAGGACATTCCCGTAGTTAGGGAATTTCCAGATGTGTTTCTCGATGAGTTACCTGGCTTACCACCAGATCGGGAAACAGAGTTCACGATCGATCTAGTTCCAGGGGCTGCTCCTATATCTATTCCTCCATATAGGATGGCACCTGTGGAACTGAAGGAGTTGAAGACTCAGCTGCAGGAGTTACTGGAAAAGGGTTTTATTAGACCCAGTGTCTCACCTTGGGGAGCTCCAGTGTTGTTTGTGAAGAAGAAGGATGGGACTCTGAGGCTGTGCATCGATTATAGGCAGTTGAATCGGGTGACAGTTAAGAATAAGTATCCACTGCCTAGAATCGATGATTTATTTGATCAATTGTAGGGAGCTCAGGTGTTCACTAAGTTGGATTTGAGGTCAGGGTATTATTAGTTGAAGATAGCTGAGGCTGATGTACCTAAGAGTGTATTCCGGAGCAGGTATGGGCATTTCGAGTTTCTAGTGATGCCGTTTGGGCTGACTAATGCCCTGGTAGCTTTCATGGCCTTGATGAATAAGGTGTTTCAGCCCGACCTTGATCAGTTTGTGATTATGTTTATTGATGATATTTTGGTGTATTCGAGGAGCAGACAGGAGCATGCAGAGTATCTGAGGATTATTTTGCAGATTATGAGGGAAAAGTAGTTGTATGCCAAATTCAGTAAGTGTAAATTTTGGTTGACTGAGGTAGTGTTTCTGGGCTATATAGTGACTGGAGATGGTATACAGGTAGATCCGAAGAAGATAGAGGCAGTGATGAAATGGGAAGCTACAAGAAATGCGTCAAAAATTCGGAGCTTCCTAAGATTGGCCGGGTATTATCGGAGGTTTATCGAGGGGTTTTCACTGATCTCAACCCCTCTGACAAAACTTCTGAGGAAGAATGTAGTATTCAGATGGACTGAGGAGTGTCAGAAGAGCTTTGAGGAGTTGAAACATCGGTTGACTATTGCACCAATGTTGGCTATTCCATCAGGGACTGGAGGTTATATGGTGTATAGTGATGCATCGCATCAAGGATTTGGGTGTGTCCTGATGCAGCATGGCTGGGTGATCGCCTATGCATCGAGACAACTAAGGTCTCATGAGGTAAATTATCTAGTACATGATTTAGAGCTAGCTGCAGTGGTCTTTGCTCTGAAATTTTGGAGACATTATTTGTATGGCGAGACTTTTCAGATCTTTACTGATCATAAGAGTCTGAGATATTTGCTGAGTCAG
>JAOTAY010054049.1:0-19445 GCA_025629805.1 Erythroxylum baracoense | reverse complement strand
TTTTGAACTACTTATTGAACTCCTACTTTATTGATTTGAATGAATGATGCTTTTGATGAATGTTGAGCTTATACCTTAGAATATATTGAGAGATTGAGTTCGGTAAATTATGTAGGGCTATATAATGAGAATAGGCACTCTATAGACCTACATTCATCAAGTTAATTGATTAGTTAGAGAGAGATATTGGCTAATTAGTTCATTACCTATAGGATAACTTGATAACTAGTTAAATTGGTAGACTGATTCTGTAGATTGAGAGTTTGCTTAACCATTTTTATTTAATTTGGCTAGGGACAAATAATTACATCTTGAGAGAGGGTAGTTAATACATTAGGAAATATTAGGTGAGGCACAATTCAATTAACAAGGTAGGAGGGAGATAAGATAGGGAAAAAGTGATCATTAATTGTTAAATCTTGAATTCCAAGTTTCTGCACTTTTGCTTTATCATTGGTTCATTATTAGTTGTTTTATTTAGTTTAACTTTTCAATTTAAATTTATTAAAATTGGTTCTCAAACAATGCAGCCTGAATTAAGTAGCATCTAAACACAAGCTCTAAGGGATCGATATCTATTCTTTACTATAAGTGACACTCCATATACTTGTGGTTTTGAGCGTAAAACTAGTGAAATGGTTTTGCAATCAACAGAGGGTAATGTAGTTACCTATAAAAGTAGGGTTATAATTAAAAGTTATTGTCAAAGACGAGTTGAATATGACAAAACATTTAGCCTAGTAGCCATGCTTAAATCCATTAGGATACTTCTAGCCATTACTGCTCATTATAATTATAAGATATGGCAAATGGATGTGAAACATTTTTCCTTAATAGAAACCTAACCGAGGATGTATACATGACACAATCCAATGGTTTCATATCCAATTATGACAAAAAGGTATGCAAACTTCAAAGTTCCATTTATAGATTGAAGCAAGCATCTAGGAGTTAGAATATTCAATTTGATGAGACAATCAAAGAGTTTGGTTTCTCATAAAATCCGGATGAACCTTGTGTGTATAAAAAGGTTAGTAGGAGTGCAATCGTATTACTTATGTTGTATGTAAATGACATACTACTAATAGGAAATGATGTCTCAGCCTTACAATCAGTCAGTATTTGGTTGTCTAAGAATTTCTCCGTGAAAGACCTTTGAGAAGCAACTTATATTTGGGGTATAAGAATCTATAGAGATATATCTAAGAAGTTGCTTGGTCTATCTCAGTCTACATACATAGACAAGATGCTAAAGAGGTTTAGCATGGAGCAGTCCTAGAGAGGTTATCTCCCCATGACATATGGGATTACACTCTCAAAATATATATGCCTAAAGACACAAGATGAGAGGGCCCGCATGAATGCTATGTTATAAACGAGACCCAATTTATCATATGCTCTAAGTGTGACGAGTGCTAATCAAATCTTGAAAAGGGTCATTAGGTGGCTGTCAAGAATATCCTTACGTACTTAAGAAGAACTAAGGATGTATTCTTAGTATATAGAGAAGGAGATCTTGTTATGAGTAGGTATATAGGTTTTAGTTTTCAATCCGACAAGGATGACTCATGATCCCAATCAAGATATATTTTCACACTTAATGGTGGAGCAGTCAGTTGGAAGAGTTCTAAACAAGAGACAACTACAAATTTAACACACAAAATAAAAAACATTGTTGTTTCAGAAGCAGTAAAGGAAAAAATTTTGATCAAGAAGTTCATCATGGAACTTAGAGTGGTTCTTAGCATTGTTGACCCAGTATAGTTTTATTGTGACAACAATGGTGCTATAACATAAGCAAAAGGAACCAAGGTCTCATCAAAAATCCAAACATGTACTCAGGTGATACTATTTGGTTAAAAAAGTCATTGGCAGAAATGATGTCAAGATAGAGAGAGTGCCCACTGATCAGAATATTGTTGATCCTTTAACTAAGTCAATTCCTCAAATGAGATATGAATCTCATGTACTCACCTATGGTATTAAATAAAAAGGCGATTGGCTTTTGTGCAAGTGCGAGGTTGTTAGAGAAGTGCTCTAAAGGCAATCACCTTTAGCACTTATTATACAAATCTTTTTAATTAATAAAAAGGCTTTTTCATTAATTTAATGTTCATGTTCTTTATAAATTGATAGTGATCTTAAATCGAATTAATGAAGTCCTTGATACTTTACATAGCATGAAGGAAATCATAATGAGATCATGATAATGAGATTCCTATCATGTGTAATTATGTTAGTATCTAAATTATCACTAGTTATTGGACTAATGAGATAGGATATTATTAATCTAGACAGACTAGCACATGTTATACTTTTGATTACATCAAGCAGTGGATCTCATAAGCTATAAGCATGAGTTGTTTAAAGTTAACATGTGGATGCTTACCAAGAGTAGTAAGTATATTGGATCACCTGCCATGAGACTATCATATGGATAATCTATTCTAGTGTTAATGATAGTCTCATTATAGCAATGGTGCAAATATCCTTAGACTTAAGGTGCTCAAGGATATCTTAGATACTAATCTTATACTTTGACTTCATTCCTTGTTACCTTTTCGAAGTTACTCATAGGGTAGTGATTAGGTACAGCTTGAGGTATTCGAAGATTATTGAGTAGCCAATAAAGGATTCACCACTCCTAATAGAAGGAGATGATAGCCACGGCTTCTTGTGGGGATCATTACTTAGGAATCTCTAGCCAGAGTAGAAATGTCATAAAGATAGTCTTCAGTGACATGTCTAATTGAATAATGAGCCTCGAAGACAAGAACTAAGATCACTTGAGCTAGATGTGGCATAGTCAATCTAGTAGAAGTTGACACTTTAACCATACTCTAAACTAAGTGGGGTATAGATGGTGAAAGGATGAATTGCATTGGAACATTTTCTATAGAAGGGTTCGTAGTCAAACTACTAGCTTTCCGATCAATTAGAGGTTATAATTTGTTGCTAAATATCGTTTATGACTTGCTTGAAATAAGTGTTAATTCAAGTGGCCAACATAATCAGGAACCTAATGGATCACACGCATTGAAGATGCGAAGAATCAATAAAATGGTTTTAGATGGGGATCCAATATATGAAAAATGCATGATTAAGCTACACAAGTGTGGTAGTTTACGGTCATTTAATTGTGAATCGTATGACACATGTGAGTCTTGCTTATTAGATAAGATGATAAAATTACCTTTTAACAAGCAAGATGACAAACTACCCATTAAATAAGGGGTGGAAGTTTCATACTAAACTAAGTGGGATTAAAAGCCACTTAATCCCCACTAACTCTCCACTGATGTTGAGGGTTAGAAGAAGGCCAAAGGGTGTAAGAAACATTAATTTTCATACAAGTGATATATGAAAATAAGAGTTTTTTTTATTGAGGTGTTAATCATCTTCTCTCACTCTCTACAAACAGTCTCTCGAAAACTACATCACAAATTTAGCACCTTGTGTATTTTCTAGCCATTCTTCCTAAGAGGTTTTAACCTCTGCTCTTCGCGTGGATATCGTTAGAGACATCCACCTTTCATCGTTATGGTTTACGACAACCAGAAGAGGTGAAGACAATAAAGATCAAAGGAGATTGTAAGGTACACATCTTAAGGTTATGTTTTATTAAAGTTATATCTAATGGCAATTAAAATTTCTTGGCCTTTTAGGTTTTGTTTTATATTTCCACTACTGTTTTCTCTTTTTGATGCATGTGATGCAAAGTGAAAACCTAACAGTTTCATCATAGTTTTGGGAGCTCTTGAACTATCTGGTTCTTATATTGTACCTCCTATCTCGTGTGGTGGTGGTTATGGTTACGGTGACTGCCCCTCTGCATGTTGCCCCACACTATCTCCAACCTCTGTTGCTCATTCATTGGGTTCCCTAATAAGTTTAAATATGTCACCCATGGGTCCCCAACATCTACTAACTATGTGTATGTGTTGCATCACTTCTAGATTAAGTGCCACCATGGTACTCATATGAAGCATGGGTAGTATTCGATCAAATAAGACCATCTATCATGTAGTCTGGTCATATAAGACCAAACATAGATTGTGTCATCCTTTATGTCTTCACTTTGACATCTAATAAACTGGGCAAGTATACGCCCCCAGGTAAATTGACATCTCACTCATGCTCCATAAGTAATATACATCCATGTTCTAGACGGCTCCCCTATTGTCACCTCAACCGCTCAAGATATGACTCAGAATACCATAAATGTATCCTAGCGCTAGATGTTACAGTGTAGCCACCTTAGGTTTGCTTAGGTCATAATCGTGCTCCTTGCTAATCTTTTGCTAGAAGTTCCAAGGAGATAATCTATATGGAAAGTTAGTTCATAGTGTGATGTACTCTACCATCCCTATGTACTCCTGGTAGTATAGAATCATATTGATGGAAAACTCTAAATTGCTTATTCGGAACATATCTCCCATCATCTAAAACTAGATCATATTAATTCGATCCCCACTATAGCTACCTCTCCCTGAAAAGAATGTGGAGAGCACCTCTAATGTAAGCTACCTATAGGAGGGCTCTATAATCTCGAAAAGTTGGAACAATACACCTACATCAATTAGGTCCCAAACTTATTGAGCTAGACCAACTTGCTTCGTTTCCTCCTAGTTGATGAATCTGCTATTACCAAACATTTTATCCTTCAACCGTTGGTATTGTTCCACCTGACACATGCATTAAACAATAACATTCGTGGATGCTCTAGGAGTTAGGATGTGGTTAAGAAACCTTCTCCCCCTTATGGCTTCTTGGGAATCTCCTTTTCTTTCTGTGGTTTCATCATTGTGTAACAAACTTTGAGTAAGTTTGAGAAAATTTGGAAATAAATTATAGGAATAAACTTTTCCCCAAACTTAAAATTTTTTGTATGTGCTCACTAAGTAATTAAAGGTGAAAGTATCCTAACAACAAAAAATTAAACACATAAGAATAAATAATAAATTAAATCCAATGAATAAAGAAACACTAAAATAAAATAAAATAAGTTAAAAATTATTTAACAATCTAATTAATCTCAAAATTAAAATTAGAAATATTGTAATAACAAAGTAAGCTAACCTGATTGTTAAATTACAAATTTCAATTCTAAATTGAAATTAAAAACCCTAACTTCATAATTACATAAAATTGACAAAATTAAACATTAAAATCATGCCAAAAGAAAAATTAACATGCAATTAAACACAAACCCAATATCAATTAACGTCAAAAACAACTAATCAACCTTATTTATCTCAAAAATATCACAATTAAACACTTAATGAGTAAAAATCACACAATTACGTAATTGAAGTTGAAATTTTCACCTAAATTACTTGCAATTATTCAAATTAAATGTTGAAATTAAACGTGCAATGAAAATAATCAACTATTAAATCACAATTAAGCATAAAATCACAAGAAACCTCACTAAACCCCAAAATTGCAATTCTAGCATTTTTAAGCTTAAATGAGTTAAATACTGCAAAACACTTAATTAATCATGCATAAATAAGCAAAATTGATAAGATTACTTAGTCGATAGATTGCAAGAAAAATGAAAACATTGGGATTGGAGAATTAGAGGACGATGTTAGTAGTGAGAGAGGGAAGAAGAAAAGTGAGAAATCTTGAGAGGTTAGGGCTTTTAAAGGTGCATCACGGACATACACCATCTGATACATGGTTGTATATTTGACCATGTACATCACTGAATCACAGCTTTTTGCAAACTTACACAGATTGGTACACCGACTGTATCAAAATGAGTAATTCTACAAGAGCATGTAACTCTCCATAAACGTGTGCAAATTTAAAATTAGATGCTCGAATGTAGAAAATTTTGTGTTAAACATTATAACACGTAAATATGCATACCCTACACATCAATTATGTAAATTCTCATTATTGTGGTGTTTGATTTCCTATCCTAAAACATATAAGAACTCAATTAAAATCCTGTACTAACATAAAAGTGAAAATAAAATAATATGAAATTTAAACAAAAACTAAAAATAATTCAAAACCATATCATGTTTATTTAACATCATTAGCTTAACTTACCTTTGAAACTCAAGGTGGCTTTATGTAAATTATGTTATTGCAGCCTTATCGTAGGTTTCATAACCTGCAAGTAGGATATCTTTTAATGCTTGTTACCATGTTTCTCTTTTGGTTTGTTCCCTTAAATTTGTGACAGCTCAGGTGGATCTTTAAATATAGAGTCATACAAAATATCTTGATAAGAGGCATTAGCTTCAATAATATCCATAGAGTCAAGATAATTATTATTGACATTAGAGATTCTAAATATAACCTCGTCATCCCCCACCTTTAATGTTAACTTGCCTTTGTCAATATCTATAATTGACTTGAAAATTGTCAAAAAGGGTTAACCAAGGATTAAAGGTATATTCATATCCTCTTCTATGTTAAGAATCAGAAAATCGACTCAAAATGTAAATTTATTAACTTTAACTGGTAAATCTTCTACAATTCCTATAGGATACTTTACTCATCTACCAATTAATTGCACAGATATCCTAGTTAGTTTAAGTTCTCCTATTCCCAATTTTTCAAACAAAAGAAGGCATCATATTTATGCCAGTGCTTAGGTCTCCTAAACCTTTCTCTACTATTAAACTACCAATTGTGCAAGGAATATAAAAACTCATTAGATCGGGTTGCTTATCTAGTAGTTTGATTTTCATTTTTGAGCTCTCCTCGCTCAATGTAATAGTCTCCAACTTCTTTATTTCCTCCTTCTACCACTATCTTTTCTAATTGGTTTATTTGAACATCTAAGTTATGTATGGAAGCATCCATTCATTGGTGTTTCACCTTTGATTCTTGAATTAATTCCATTAACATCTTTTGCATATCAAGCTTCTTAGGCTGTGATGCTTACTACTAGAATCAGGTTGGAGGTTTATTTCTTAGTTGAACCTAATCTCCCCATGAAAATTTATGTGATTCCTCCAACCAGGACTATAGGTGTTACTATATGGATTATTTTGGGGCCTAGGAACATTCCCCAAATAATCCATATGCTCGAGCTAATCTGATTGACTCTCTTGTCCTTGGTACTTTAACCCACACACCTTGCACTGCAACACTCGACCTTTTGGAGACATTGTAAGTCTGTCTACCTTCCTGTTAAAGGCCTCTACTTGGCTTGCCAACTATGCCACTGCATCTACTTCATACACTCTCACTAGCATATTAGTTTGTGTTCTAGATTAGTAGCACTAACAGTTTTTTATTGTTATATCATCTATCAAGTCTTTGGTTGCCTTTAGTGTTTTGTTGTTAAACATCCTTCTAGCTACTGCATCTATAGACTACCTAGTAATTTCACTTAGCCCATTGTAAAATGTTTGCATCTGCATCTATAGTGGTAGTCCATACTGTGGGCACCATCTTAATATCTCCTTAAATCTCTCCCATATGTCATCTAAGGATTCAACTTTAGCTTGGGCATATGAGGAGATGACATTCCTCAGTTTTGCAGTCTTTATGAATGGGAAGTACTTTAACTAAAACTTCTCTCAATAAAGAGCGTGACATGGAGTTTAACCATTAATTAACCTTCCCCCTTAAAGAGAATATGAATAGATGCAATTTGATGGCATCTTCATTATCTCTATTAATTTTAAAGGTATCAAAGATCTCTACAAAAATAAAGATGTGCACAATGGGATCCTCATCTCAAAGTCCATCAAATTGGATTGAATGTTGCACCATCTAGATTATGCTCAGCTTTATCTCAAAGATATTAGCTTCGACAGTAGGTCTCACAATGCTTGACTCTACACCATTTAAGTATGTTCTACTGTAGTTGAACATGGTTCTCAGTTGGTCAGCTATGTGTTGCAATTCTTCAGTGTCTACTTAACCACCCTAGTCTACTATTTGACAATCTAGCTCAAACTCCTTTAATTGTGTCTATCAAAGATTCCTACCCACTATTTTTTTCAATCTCTAGAACTGCATTTGTTAAGCTCTCAAATATGCTTTGGGTCATAAACTGACCAAGAGTTCAATTCTACGCAAAAAGAAAGAAAATAAACAAATAAAATAACGTAAAATAAAAACAAGGATAAAACAGAATAAAATAAAATGACTATAATAAAATCTAAAAGTTCCTAATGTAATTGTCCCCAAAAATGAGGTTAAAAACTTGATTGGTCATTTCTATACCAATATCTAAATTAAACGCAAGTGCACGGTGTAGTTGTAGCTAGCACAGTCAAGTACGGATCTATCCCAAGAAGACAATAAATACTAGTAATTACTCTTCTCCTATTATCTAGCATAAGAATAGGATATTAGATTTTTAATTAAAATTAAAAACTTAAACAAATAAAATAAAATAGGAAACAATAGCGAATATAGAAGACTAAGGAAATTACTTGGAAAACTCAATATCAAAGATTAGTTTATAGGTGATCAATCCCCCCAAAATCATTAAATAGTTTAATGTTTATCATACAATTAGTTTGTTGATTATTGGACTATAGAAATTCCTATCTTATTTTAATAACTTTCTCAAAACTACTCACAAATAATCTGTAAAGTGATTAACTAAAATTTTTTCTAGTTAAAGTTCCTAAGATTGCATTACCGATTTATATATTCCACTATTAGGTTTTGACCTTAATCCAAAGGATTTAGGTCGACCTATCTTTAGGTTTGCAATCATGGTAGATTTATTCATACAAAGGATTTCTCAATCTCAATGATATGAAATCATATCATGTACTAATTGTTAAGCAAGTTTTACTTAATATAAGCCTCTTAGTATCTACAAGTATACAGATCATAAACTTGTAGTAATTGAGGTATTGATCCCACGAGGAATTACCCAAAAATAAATGGACCTAACTTTGTCTAAGATTTTGAAATATGATTTGATAGAAAATAAAATTCATAAATTAAAAAATCAAATAAAATTGAGAACTAAACCACTTAACAATTGAGTTGTCATAATAAAAAAAGGATGATCAAGTATGAATGTATAGATTCGTTTTATTGTCATTTTTCTCCCTTAATCATTTATGATTCAATTTGGTGTCGATCCTAGATTTTCAAAAGGTTAAATACTCTTAAGACCTAATCATTTAACCCCAATTAATTTCAAAATTCCAATTTTTCAATCTCTTGATTAACAATATAGCCTAACATTTTCAACTAGTTCTTAAGCAATCTATCAGATAATCAAGTCGTCACACAAGATCTCTCTTCATATGATTATCAATTTGATATTTATATGAATTATTAGTTAGTTAACTCTCATTACCTAACCTAATTAGATTATTATTAATTCAATCTCTCAATTTATTATCGAAGTATAAGCAACTATAAATATCACAACACCCAAAACATTTATTGAAATCAAAAGCAATCAAGTCAAAAAATGATTCAAGAAAAAATCCTAAAATGAAATTAAAACATCGTCAACATGTTCAACATTCTCAATCCTAGTTCATACATTAGGATGGAAGCAAATAAACAAAAGAAAGATTGAAAGAACTTGATTGGACTGGTTTTGAATGGTTGGACTGCTGCTACTGCTCCTCTTTCCCCTCTTGATCTTCCTTAGCTCTTTCTCAATTTGGTAAGATGGAGGTTGCTTATTTTTGTCTCTTTTTATTCTTTTATATCTTAGGGTTAATTTTAGGACTTTCTAAGGTCATTTTGTTCAAAAAATAGCCCCAAATTGTCAAAAGATACAAAACAAGTAGCACTTGGATAGTATCTATCACGAACATGGCAGAAGGTGTCACAATCGTGGCATCGCCAAATTTTCTTCTGCAATGATCAGAACATGGGGTGTCACAATCGTGACACCAGGACGTGATCTTGCTTTTTAACCTAAGCATGCTCCAACTTTCTTCAATTTTCGTTTATCTAGTTTCATTCACTAACAATCACATCAAAACATCTTAAGAAAATATGATTAAGGTCCAACACAATGCCCTAAACTACATAACACTTAAAAACATAAACACAAAATCACATTAACATAATTCTAAGCCTAAACATGAAATAATCATCTAATCAACACCTATAAACACACTAAAACACGTACCAAAACATAATGTAAAGTATAATTATCACTAATATTTTGAATCCATTAAAACATGCATAAAACACATAATTGAATCACAATAGCTCTATAAAAATAATTGCATTAAATAAAAGAATCAGGATATATTGCTATCCCAACTAGGGTTTATCATACCTAGACAAATAATATGTTTAGTTACACAAAATAGAAAACAAAATCCAAGATAAACATATAGAAAACAAAGGATTCATAATTCTAAATCTCCCTTTCTATTTTATTGAATGTTCTTACAAGTTTGAGGTTTGATGTTGTAATCTATTGGATCTTTTGATGATTTCTTCGTATTCTCCATATCTTTAAATCAATATCATCCCTTCTATAAACTTTATACATCTGTAATCTACTCCAAAAGTCTACTGTTATAATTTTCCTCTACTCACATCTTTTTATAGGAAATTTTATGATTTTCAGGACATACATGGTCTGATATATGGGCATTTAAGAGACTGTGCATATTAAAAACTCAAAAATTAATGATTTTTCATAAGCTCTAAGACTTACATGAGAACAAACATGGTCGTGTATCTCTAATTTGCTTTAAAACCTAGTTTTATGTCGCGTTCTCATCTTAATTATTCTCCTTTTGGTCCATAAAGGCAATTATAACCTATGAATGCACTTGGAACAAATTAAATACAAAAAATGCAATAAATTACAAATATCAAGCAAAATACATCAAATTTGGGTGTATAAATATAGTTAAATATGCATTTATTAGTTATTCAAGTGTAGGGACATATATGCACATACATATCATTTGTGTGTGAAATTACATTTCATTATGGTAGTTTTTTATTAGTTTAGCATTATGTAAAAATTTTGTTGCATAATGTACGCATTGTGTGAATATGTCAATGACATAAAATTGGAAAGAATTTTAATTTTAATGAAAAATTAGCTTGTGAATTTTATATTTTAAGTGTTATTTAGATGAATATGCATATTGATTAGAATATTTTACTTATGATATCAATTTATGAAACTCATTTGGATACATTTGTAACTAAATTCATTTAAGTTGGTAAATATCATTTTATCCTTTCATGGGAATGATTGACTAGGAAGAAGTGATATAGGTAAAATGTGAAAAAAAAACTAAAGTATGTTATATAAATGTGCTAAATACAATTCCTATTATGCTGACCTATTAAGAAAGCCTTAATAATAGGGCTAATAGCTAGTTGTAAGTTGTGATATAGCCTAATAACTGGGCGTATTCACAAGAAAATATTTGTCTTGACATCAAAAGGCTAGAATGAAATTCTAACCAAGCTTGATAATATGGTGTTGACAGTAAAATTAAACCTATGGATCTTCTTATTAAATGTCAAAACAAATTTCATGAATGGATATTTAGTGATGATCTTCGTTTTTAAATGGTATCTAAGAATAAGTGCATATTTTAAAGTGTCATAAATTTATAACTAATTGTTGATATTTTGGTTGGTATGTGTATTTAAATCAAAAAACTTATACATGAATGGAATAAGTTAGTGTATTGGAACATTTTATTTTTTATGGCTAAATTGATTTCATGAGATTTTATGTCAATGTCAAATTATTATATTATTGCAAAATTGGGTGTTTCTATATTTTAAGGTTTGTTTGTTTTGTAGTTTAGTTTCCTTAATGATAAGCAAAGATTTAAGTGTGAGGATGTTGACAAGTGTAAATTATACTATGTTTTCTATGTATTAGAGTGTGTTTTTAGTGTTTTCCTAAACTATAATCATATGTTTAGGACTTAAATTTATGTTCTTATTATTGTTATGTGTTTTTTATTTGATTAATTATTATTTAAGGCAAGATTTTTATCTTAATTATATATTTCGAGGATTGTTTAATGTGTTTAGTGATGACTAGGGATAGGAACAAGTGAAGAAAATATAAAGAAAAAGCTTTAGAAATAAGTCCATCTATACATGATCGTGCAACAAGTAAGCAGTAGGTTGGAAGACTATAACACGATCATGCAAGCCTTGCATAATCATGACAGAGGGTTAGAGTAGTCCCATGCATGATCATATATGACTCCAAGATGCAAGTGTTTCATATTTTTGACATTTCGAGGCTATTTTTGAAAGATATACACTTGAAAAACCCTTAGACAAAACCCTAGAAGACTTAAGAGTATATAAAGAAGTTTAAAACACCACTTAATGGCTACATAAACATAACTAAAGAGGAGGTCAAAGAGAAGAATTCTCAAGAATAAGGCTATATATTTTCTAGCTCAAGACAAAACAGAGAAGACTTCCAGATTCAATGCTCTACTCTTTTCTTATTTCCTTGTTGTTGTTAGATGTTAATAATAACTAAACTTATATATTTAGTTACATATATGGATTGCTATAGTGGAGGAAGTTATAAAGTTGGATACACCTAGAAAATCAAATATTTAGGAGAAGAAGAAAATGAAAGAGGAGGGCCAAAAACTAAGGTTGTCAAGAAATTGATAGTAGAAACTTTAAGTGAGAAGTGCTTTGTTACCTACTAAGAGAACCTACCACGTACAATGAAAAATCCATTGAGTTATATTATTCCTTCCAATATTAGCAATTTGTCATTTAAAAGTAAATTAGCAAAATCAGGGAGTATTAAGTTGTGTCATATGACCCATTTTATTACATCATAGGATATATTTAAGAGTTAATGACCTCCTAATCCTGAAGCCCTAACTTTTTCTTTTCTTTATTTATAATTTGATTATTTAATTAATTTTTTTAAAAATTCATCATTAAATTATTTTTCTTAAATCCTTGTTTTACTTATATTTGTTGATTGGCTATGATTGATAAGTTTAATGGTAGAGTCCAGAGTATTTTATAAACTTGCTAAAATTGATTATGTAAACTTCCAAATTAATATGATCAAGATTTTGGCATCCTTACTGGGAAAACCTAACATTATAACTTTTCTTTTATTTTTTATTATAAATTTCTCGTAACATTTACTTTAGTTTCATTTATAAGTAGTTTTGTAATGGACTTTTATAGATTCTACCTCACCAATTTGGTATGCATAAAGCAGAGATTTCTCTACCTTATTTCTCTCTCATACTTTTTTCTATTATCTTATTTGTTTGAAAATTAGGAAATTTTCATGTTTAAATGTTAAGGTAGATCTAAGATTTTTTGTTAGGTTTATGTGTTAACTATTTTTTTAGATATGAGTTGGGTATGTTTTAGGCTTATAAGTTTTTAAATTTCCTTTTATTTTTATGTTGTGTTAAGGATTACATTAGTTACTATAGGATTGATAGCATAAGTATATATATAATCCTTTATTGAAATTGATTATTAAAAATTAAGTGCATAATATGATTAAGTGATTGCAATGTAATCTTGACTTTATGAATGGTAGAAAACAAAACGTTATTAAGTGATAATAGTTTGATTTAACTTTAGTGATTTCAAAAAATTTTAGGTCTCACTACAACAAAAAGTACTTTAGGCAATATTAAATTTGCAACATTTTAAAATATGTTCTTAAAACTAATTTAATGCAATGTTTAAAGCATGGCCTTTAATAATATTCATAGGCAACAATAATAGTAATTTGTTGTCATAGATTTAAAATGGTATCAAAAATTAAAATGTAATTGTTGTAGAATTTTATATAAGCATAATTAAATCTATTGCGACTTTAAACAATAATTAAGGATGACAATCGGTTGTGTCAGAATTACACCCACCTAAGCCCAAGCCCTAGTTGAAATTTTGTATTTGAGCTCATGCCTCACCTACAACTTCTGGTCTAAGCTTACGCACAATCAACCTAAACCAAACTAAATGAAATATATTATTTAATTTTTAAAATAAATTTAATATTATTTTCTTTTAAAATTTTAAACTTTGGATCAGGTTGGACTGGATAGTTCAAGCTAAACCTGAAACCTAAAAATATTAAAAACTGAAAAAAGACCTAAAATCTGGTCAACTTAAGTCGAGTTGGGTGAGATCATATTGGAATGGGCAAGTTTTGCCATAACTAACAACAATTAAAGTATTATTATTTTAAATTATGTATCATATAAAATAATATTATTTATTTATTTATTTATTTATTTATTTATAACAAAGAAGTAGTTTTATGCATATATTATACCTTTGATAATATTTTAGGGAGAAAAAAGGTGATATATAATAGGACTTATTAGAGGACTATACACAGGCACCAAAACATTTTAGAATTTTAACTTTCCCTTTAATTTTTAGATAAAACTATTTGGCAACGATGGCCATGAATAGGTGAAATTGAACCCCTACTAAGCACTCCCTCACATAGACCAACGATATGTAAAGTAATAAATCGTACATTTGTGGTTTATTTGGTTAATTTGTTAAGGTTATTTTTCCATTTTCTTTTTCCACTAATCTCTTCCCTCATCAGAACTTAATATTGATAATTTTAAAAAGCTTTTAAGCATCGGTGTAGCATTCATATTGTTTTTTTTCCTTCTAAGTATTGGTATAGCGTTCATATTGTTTAAACGCTAGTTAAAAAGCAAAAACATATTAATTGTCACTCTACTTGTTCATACACATCAGACCTCGTGATCTGTGATGTCTCTAAAGGATATGTCCAATCCACACATTAAATAATTGCCTTTGTGTAACGTAGTACAAAATTCATATTGTATTTTTATTTTTTCCATTTCTTGTTTGTATGTTGTGGTGTTTTTCTAAAATCTCTTATTTAAGGACTTAGGCTCGAATGAATGGGTATGTTGTTCTTATTTCTTGGCTTTATTTGATTTGAATGATGTTGTTTGTTTTCTTGCTTTTTCGATATTGTTGATTACGATAGAAAGAGGTGATAAGGTTAGTCTAATCTTATTAATCACTAATCACTATCTATCTATCTATCTGTCTCCCTATATTTGATATTGCATGAGGTGAATTCTTGTGTACATCTATGCTGTAAATTTTAGGTTTTGAAGTGATGTAATTTCTTAATTGCAAAATTCAGTAGTTCTCTGATTTATTTGTTAGGACTTTTAATTTACAAATATTAAATCATACCTTTTGCTTTTCTCTAATTTTATATTTTACTGTGATCTGCCATTCTGTAAAATTCTAGGCTTAAGATTTACTGTGTTATGAACTTCAAAAGCTTTCAATTACTTTTTAATTCATAGAAAAAAAGGAAACTAAACTAGTTAATGATTAGTTTTTATTTCTATCATGGATAACACCTGAAAATTGTTCTCCGTTAATAACTTAACAAACATTACCAATAGCATTAGCATTTCTGAATGATTATCATTATCTATAATACTTTTGATAAGAATTTCCTCACTTAAGTAGTGATGACTTAGCTTCTTTATTTCTAGGAGAAATAGTTGCACTTCTAAATTCACATTTCTAATCTTATATAATGTAGAACCCATAAAGTTTAGTTAATGATATTTATTTACAACTAAAAAATAATTAATTATAAAAATAGTTTAAAGGTTTGATTATAGATTTTATTCTTATATTACTCTTGTTCCCTACTATTTAAGAGTTTAAGTTTTTCTTTTCAATTACCATCATCAGCATTACTTAAGAAACTAAGTCATGGCCTACAGTTCTTTTATAGTTAAATTATGATCCAGATCACCTCTCCATCTTCTTTGTGGTGGTTATAGCTTGTAATAATATATTTCATAAATTAGATTTTGAGGTTGTAGTTGCTACATCTCATCTCCCTTCCCATTTTTGTCAACTTCTAGGCCATAAAATTTGAAAATAAATATTACCAAGTAGAATAGAAATCTACTTTCCACTAGTTATAAATATGATAGAGAACTATTGTTTTGAAAACATTTTAATGTATTTGTAATTTATAAAAATTGTAAGTTTCATGTTGTAAGTTATATGTTGCTAGAAAAAGAATTTACATGTTGATGTAAATGATGGGAATGGTATAGTTACTACCCATAACAATGGTGGCCATATAGTAACACTTTTCATGAATGAAATTTGTGTGTTATTATTGATTGGATGGCCAACTGAATAAAAAAAGCATCATAAACTTTACTGTATATTATCATGAATTTATGGGTTAAAACATAATGACAATGTAAATAGAATTAATGGGCATCCACAAGCTAGAAATGGGCCACCATAATCTCACATTTTGTATTTAATATAAACTAACTAAAAGGCTATACAAAACATTATTACATTTTTAAAAACTCTAGCTTCATGCTTAAAACTACATACACTTTTTAGTATTTCTTTCTCAATTCAGACATGTTTCATCAAAGATCAATTGTTGTATACATTGTTCATTTTTTTCACGTCAAAGCTTGATTTTCATTTTGCATAAGAAAATTTTAAATTCAATAATTGGATCTATGTGTAACTTCCTATGCACCATTAGGCTATAACTGACTCTAAGAAAATATGTAATTATATCTTTTCATATGCATTATGTGAATTATTGAATTTCTCTTCTTTATATTTTTTAAAATTTTAATTATACAATCTGTTACTTTCATGATAACAATATAAATAAGTTCATTGTCTGTATGCCTTTTTTTTACATGTTATAAATTTACTTTTAAAGCATTTAGAAACATCTAACTAAATTAAAAGCCATAATTGAGAAGCTTACTACTGATAGCTCCTTTGTGTCTAGCTTAAAGTTTTAAAATTAATTAAATTTGCTATACCACAAGTATACGACTAGTATAAAATAGTATAACAAGGTATCGTTCCCTTAACGATTGGTTAGTCACCTTGTAATTCAAATTGACTTTTGTTTGAATAAACCAAATACTGAGAGAATGAAATTGAGAAAATTCACAATTTAAAGGCTTGCAAACACACTTCAAGATGTCAAAAAAATAAGAAAATAATTTTAGTTTAGAGAATTAAATTACAAAGTTAGGGTCATTCTCTTTATACCATGTAATCCATCACTTTGGTAATGTAATCATGCTTAGCCCGGGGCATTCTAATGTATTGGCCCTTTCTCTCTCAACATTCAAACTAGTTAAGCCCGAAGTAATGATTAAAGTTCGGTATGTGATCTCTCAACCTATGCACCTTACTTAACTGTTAAGTGAATATGAAGTAACTTATTGGACAACCATTAAAACATCGAAGATCTCTCTCTAAATGTCATGTTAGCTTAATGTGTGAAGTGTTCTCTAGCCTACCCACTCTCATGGTAAATCCAAATTGATTTCATAAATCCATTTCTCAATGTAAGGAAGACATATAAAGTCCACACAACATAAGCATCAAAGCAAACCATACATTAAATCAAGGTGATTTCTTACATAGTTATGATAAGAACAACCCTAAAATCTACATATAATTCCATTAAAATCATTAACAACATCTTCACAACAAGTCCATACATCTTCTCAATACAATAACTTAATAGAAACAAATGAGAGAAGAGAGAAGAGAGAATAAAAGGCTTATAAGTTGAAGAGCAAAGTTGAAATTTAGCGTGGTAGCTTTGAGATCTCTTGAAATCACTTGTTTCTCCTTAAAAATCCACCCAAAAATGTGTCCATCTTCTTCCTTTTGGTGTGCTGGTCAACCCTCTTCCTTTTATAAGCTTTTAAAATGGGGTTTTTATACCCTTTTAGGAGCATAAATTAACTTAGGATGCAAGTGGAGCAAGCTGGAATTGTCAGCTAGATAGATGGAAAATTCCAGCTTCTACTTGGGTCACGATCGTGATCTGTTATTTTCCAGCCTTATTTTTCTTCTTTTGTTTTTATTTGATACCTACAATAATTCCACCTGTAAATAAGTTGATAATCAACACAAATAAGGTTCAAATCCTACCCAACATTGACATACAACCTTACAGAATGTATGTACGTCAAAACACATGAAAAGCATGCTAAACCTAAACGCAAAATACTTTATTTATAACCAAACATGAAATTTATCATAGACAATCACATACACATGCATGTTATATGAAAATAACACAAACCTAGGCTAAAAATCCTAGTCTATATAATAAGCATACACAATATCATATAAAGTGACTTAGATAATCCTATAACAAATATCACCTATCAACTCCCCCATACTTACCCTTTTTCTTGTCCTTAAGCAAAATCAAATAGAACACAACACAATGCACACCTATTCACAAAAGCATGCACACATGCACCATAAAAATTAATGGTTCAATTGCCTCAACATTATGTAATTAACTTGGTCTTAAACAACAATTATTCAACAAGTTCCAATATATCAACTAATTCCATCATGTTTAAGCTCTTTAATATAAACATACATATTAATCAAGATATAAACAACTTAGTCTTACACCTATGAGACTTACAAATATATGTTTACTATTATCGATAAATTAAAAAGGTTAACTACCACTGATTATCGTCCCATTAAAATTATTGTTATTTTTAAAAGATCAATAGGTTCTTATTCACACGCGTCACTTTTTCAAGTTTTTAATGCTAACCTATACTTTTGACGTGAAAGCAAATGGTTTATAGTGAATGTGCCTTGGTTACTTAACTAGGTTACATTTTTTATTCAACATGGTTGGAGACTCATTTTAGCCTTTTGATGCAAAAATAAACATTTATGCTGAATTTCCTCAGTTAGTTATCTATATTGCTACTCACAACTGGCTACTAGCTCTATTCTTAACTCTACGGGTCAGTGAAATAGTTATTTACTAAAAAACATACTTTTTTTCTTTTTTCACATTTTTAACCTACTTCATTTCTTTATTGACAATTGTTTACTTGAAAGATAACTAGGATTATGCACCTATTTAAACAACTTCTAATCATAAACACTTGAAAGCGAGTGACAAAAAATTTAAAACTAAGTTAGATATCCTAATTAACATACATATTAATATTAAAGACAATTAACAAATAACTTCCTAAGTTAATATATTTTCATAAGTTAAACAATGTTTTACAAAAGTAGGCTAATTCTCATTAAAATTTCAACCATTACCTATTCACACAGTCAAGCATATGCAAACCAAAAGATAAAAGGAAAAAATTTGGAAAATTCATGAAAAAATTGCACATTACACAAACATGGGAAGTCATATATACAAGCAACATGCAATGAGTAATATATATAAGCAACATGCAATGCAATTGCAATTGCATACCACTCCCCCATATGTGCATGACACATTGTCCTCAATGTATGAAAATGATATGCAATGGAACAACTAAAAATATAACATAAATAGGAAATAAAAATAAAATAAATAAATAAGTAAAAGCAAGAGAATGCTTATGGAGATTGTGGTGGAGGAGGTGTTGACGACGACATGTGTGTTAAGTCAAAAGGACTTTACGATGATTAAT
>JAOTAY010054013.1:0-19451 GCA_025629805.1 Erythroxylum baracoense | reverse complement strand
TATACTGGTTCACCCCAAACCGTGGGCTACGTCCAGTCCTCAGATTTCTTCTGAGTATTCACTATACTTTAACAAATTACAAGTATTCTTTCTTTCTTTTCGAGCCTCTTCAGGTTTCATACACCAAGTATTCTTTTTCAGCTATCTTAGCCTCTCTAGGCTCTTAGCCTTTTCTTTCTCTCACTAAAAAGATATTGTGAGCTATTATTACAGTAGTTTAGTTCTTCTAGTATCGCACTACAGAATTTTTAAGTATACACTTGAACGCTCAAAAGTTGTAGAATCAATGATCTCTTGAAAAAGTTGAAAGGTTGTAAACTTTAAAGTTTAAAGTTCAAAGTTCAAAGTTCAAAGTTGTTCTCTCTATGACTACGACTCGTATTTATAGTCTAAGTCTTCAACTGCTTCTTTGAATCTTGATAACTGCTTCTTGATTCTTGATAACTGCATCTTAATTCTTGATAACTGTTATTTAGTTGAGTTTTGTAACCAACTCCAACTAACTAACTGCTCAACGTACTAGCATATCTTCTGCTTCGTATATGTTTTGTATCTTCTGTGTTTTGCTTCCTTCTATCTTCTACTTCTTTTATGTTTTATTTCTTCTGTGTTTTGACTTCTTCTGTCTTCTACTTCTTTTGTGTTTTATTTCTTCTATGTTTCGACTTCTTCTGTCTTCTACTTCTTTTGTGTTTTATTTCTTCTGTGTTTCGACTTCTTCTGTCTTTCTATTTCTTCTGTATTTTTTCTCTGTGTTTGTACTTCTACACACTTAACACACTCATCAAACTAGTTCATTTATTTCTAACAATATTATTATTTGATTGTCATCAAAATTAATTATCCTAAAGTCTTCCTGATTTAACAAAAACAACACATTGACACATATTTGGTGGGCAAAGTAACCAATTGGCATGGTCACTGGGCTCATTCAGTGAACAAAACACCTCTTTAACATAACCACTAGGCACTTTCGGTGAGCAAACAACCTATTGTAACTGTCATTGGGCACCTTTGGTGAGAAAAAACTAGTTGGCATGATCGTTAGGCACCTTTGGTGAACAAAACAACTTGTTGACATAGTTGCTGGGCACCTTTGGTGAAAAACAACTTATTGGAATGGTTGCTAGGCATCTTTGATGAGCAAAACAACTCATTGACACATTCTTTGAGCACATTTCGTAAGAAAATGGCCCGTTGTCACATCTTTGTGGGCAAAACAACTTGTTAACATGTCACATGGCACATTGGGTAAGAAAACAACTTATTGGCTTTGTCGTTGGGCACCTTTGGTGAGAAACACCATAAATTGGCATGGTCGCTGGGCACCTTCAGTGGGCAAAACAACCAATTGGCAGGGTTGCTAGGCACTTTTGGTGAGAAAGTAACCTATTGGTACTATTGTTGGGTACCTTCGGTGAGAAAATAACTTGTTGGCATGGTTGTTGGATACCTACAATGAGCAGAACAACCTGTTGGCATAGTCGCTGGGCACTTTTGGAGCGAAAGTAACCTATCGGCATGGTCACTGGGCACCTTTGGTGAGAAAACAACCTGTTGGCATGGTTGCTGGGCACCTTCGGTGAGAAAACAATCCATTGCGACATCTTTGGTGGCAAAGCAACTTATTGGCATGGTTGTTAGGTAACTACAGTGTGAAAACAACCAACTGGCATGGTCGCTGTGCATGTCTAATGAGAAAACAGCTCGTTGACACAGTCGCTATGCATGCTTAGTGAGAAAACAACTCATTGGCATGGTCGTTGTGCACATTCAGTCAGAAAACAACCCATTGGCACAGTTGCTGTACACATTCAGTGAGAAAACAGCCCGTTGGCACACCTTTGTTGGGGAAAACAACCTATTGGCCCTATCTCTAGACACCTTCAGCGAGCAAAACAACTCGTTGGAATAGTCACTGGGCACCTTTGATAAGTAAATAACCCGTTTGCACGAATGCTAGCCACCTTCAGTGAGAAAAGAGCCCTTTGGCATTGTCGTTGGGCATCTTTGGTGGGCAAAAGAGCCTATTTAATATGATCGTTAGGAAAATTTGGTGAGAAATCATCCTGTTGGCACATCTTTGGTGGGTAAAACAACCTGTACATGGTCGTTGGGTTGCTTCGTTAAGCAAAATAGCCTGTTGGCATGGTAGCTGGGCATCTTCGGTGAGAAATTAACCCTTTGGCATATTTTTCGTGGGCAAAACAACTAGTTAGCATAATCATTGGGCATGTTCGGTGTGCAAAACAACCGTTGATACAGTCACTAGGCACTTTCTATGAGAAAACAACCCATTGGCAATGTTGCTAGGAACTTCGGTGAGAAAACAACCTATTGGCACAACTTTGGTGGGCAAAACAACCCGTTGCCATGGTCACTGGGCACCTTCGGTGAACAAAATAACACGTTGACATGGTCACTGTGCACATTTAATGAGAAAAAAACTCGTTGGCACATCTTTGGTGGGCAAAACAACCCATTGGTATGGTCCATAGGCACCTTCGATGAGAAAACAACTTGTTGGCACAATCACTGGGCACCTTCTATTAGAAAAGAGCCCTTTGATGTTGTCGTTGGGTAGTTTTAGTGGGCAAAATAACCCATTAGCATAATTGTTGGGCACCTTCAGTGAGAAAACAACATGTTGGCACATCTTTGGTGAGCAAAACAACCCGTTAGCATGGTCGTTGGGCATATTGGTGAGCTAAACAACCCTTTGACAAAGTCGTTAGGTACGTTCACTAAGAAAGTAGCCCAATGGCACCTTCACTAGGCACCTTTAATGAGAAAACAACCCGTTGGCATACCTTTGGTGGGCAAATAACCTTTTGACTTTGTCACTGGACACCTTTGGTGAGGAAAACATGTTGTCAGAATTGCTCAATAGGTTTAGTGAGAAAACAGCCCGATGGCATAGTCGTTGGATGTTGTTAGTAAGAAAATAGTCATTGGCATATTATTGGTGGGCAAACAACTCATTGGCACGGTCACTAGACTCCTTCTATGATAAAAAAAGCATTGTCATTAGGCACCTTTAGTGGACAAAAGAGCCTATTTGCCCAATCGTTAGGCACCTTTGATGAGAGAGCAGTTTGTTGGTACACATTTGGTGGGCAAAAGAAGTGGCTGGCAAGGTCGCTTGGTAGCTTCTATGAGAAAATAGCCCTTTGGGCCGATCATTGGGCACCTTCAATGAGATAGCAACTAGTTGGCATAGTCATTGGACACCTTCGATGAGAAAGAGCCTTTTGGCATTGTTGTTGGGCACCTTTGGTGGGAAAAAGAGCCCATCAACAAGGTTGTTGGGCACCTTCGGTGAGCAAAATAACCCGTTGGCATAGTCATTGGGCACTTTTGTTGAGAAAACAATCCATTGACACAGTCGTTAGGCAACTTAGGTAAGAAAACAACACATTTGCACAACTTTAATGGGCAAAACAACTAGTTGGCATTGTCGTTGGGTACTTTCTATGAGCTTAACAACCTGTTGACACAATCACTCGACATGTTTAGTGAGAAAATAGCCCGATGGCATAGTTGTTGGTTGCCTTCGGTAAGAAAACAGCCCGTTGGCACATTTGTTATGGGCAAAACAACCTATTGGCATGGTCGTTGTACACCTTTGGTGCCCTAAACAAAGCATTGACACAGTCGCTGGGAACTTTTGGTGAGGAAATAACCCATTGACATGGTCGCTAGGCAACTTGGGTGAGAAAACAACCCGTTTGCACAACTTTAGTGGAGAAAACAACTAGTTGACATTGTCGCTGGGCACCTTTAGTAAGCAAAACATCCCGTTGACACAATCACTTGACAAGTTCAGTGAGAAAATAGCCCATTGGCATAGTTCTTAGTTACCTTTTGTAGGAAAACATCCTATTAGCAAATCTTTGGAGTGTAAAAAAACTCATTGGCATGGTCACCCATCACCTTCGGTGAGAAAAAATCCTATGGCCACAGTCACTAGTTACCTTTGATGAGAAAAGAGCCCTTTGGCTATTGTCAATGGGCACCTTTGGCAAACAAAAGAGCCCATAGGCACGATCATTAGGCACCTTCAGCTAGAAAACAGTCCGTTGTCACACCTTTGGTGGGCAAAATAACCTATTGGCATGGCTGCTGGGCACCTTCAGTGAGCAAAACAACCTTTCGACATAGTAGCTGGGCACCGTCGGTGAGAAAAAACCAGTTCAAATGGTTTCTGGGAACCTTCGGTGAGAAAATAACGTTTTCACATTGTTATTGGGCACCTTTGGTGTGCAAAAGAGCCCATTGGCATAATCATTGGGCACATTCAATGAGAAATAAGCTCATTGGCACATCTTTTATTGGCCAACCAACCTATTGGCATAATCGCTAGGCACCTTTGGTGAGCAAAATAACTCGTTGACACAATCGTTGGGCACGTTTGGCATGGTTGCCAAGCAATTTGGGTGAGAAAACAACCCATTTGCACAACTTTAGTGGGCAAAACAACTAGTTGGCATTATCGGTGGGCACTTTCGGTGAGTAAAACAACTTGTTGACATAATCGATCGGCACATTCAGTGAGACAATAGCCCCATGGGATAGTCGTTGGGTTTGTTTAGTAAGGAAACAACTTGTTGGCACATCCTTGGTGGGTAAAACAACCCGTTGGCATGCTCACTGGATACCTTAAGTGAAAAAATAGCCCATGGACATTATTATTGGGCACCATTGGTGGGCAAAATAGCTTGTTGGCATGAATGCTAGGCCTCTTCGGTGAGAAAACTGCTCGTTGCCATACCTATTATGGACAAAACACCGTTTGGCTTCATCGTTGGGCACCTTCGATGAGCAAAACAACCCATTGTCACAATAGTTAGGCACGTTTGGTTAGAAAACTGCCTAGTGGCACAGTCACTTGGCACCTTTGGTAAGAAAACAATCTGTTGGCAAATCTTTGGTAAGAAAATAACCCGTTGGTATAGTTGTTGGGCACCTTTATTGAGAAAACAACCTGTTGGCATGGTCACTGGGCACCATTGGTGAGAAAACAACTCATTGGCACATCATTAGTGGGTACACTAGACACCTTCAACGAGAAAAACAACTTGTTGGCATGGTCACTGGGCACTTTTGGTGGGAAAATAGCATACTGGCACTATTGCTGGGCATTTTAGGTGAGTAAAACAACCCATTGGCACAGTCGCTGGGCACTTTTGTTGAGGGAACAGCTCATTGACACTATCGCTAGGCAAATTAGGTAAGAAAACAACCCGTTTACATAACTTTAACGGGCAAAACTAGTTAGCATTGTCGCTGGGCACTTTCTATGAGCTTAACAACCTATTGACACAAACGCTTGACATGTTCAATGAGAAAATAGCTCAATGGCACAGTTGTTAGCTGCCTTCAGTAAGAAAACAACTCATTGTCACATTTGTTATGGGCAAAACAACATGTTGGTAAGGTCGTTGTGCACCTTTGGTGTGCTAAACAAAGTGTTGACATAGTCGTTTGGTACTTTTTGTGAGAAAACAGCCTATTGGCATGATTGTTGGGCACCTTTGGTGAGAAAACAACCTGTTGGCACATCTTTGTTAGGGAAACCAAATCGTTGGAGTGGTTGTTGGGCACCTTCGGTGAGAAAAAAATCTGTAGACATGATTGTTGGACACCTTCGTTGAGAAAATAGCCCATTGGCACACCTTTGGTGGGCAAAACAACATATTGGTTTTATCTCTGGGCTCCTTTGGTGACCAAAACAACAGGTTGGCACGATCGCTTGACACGTTTAGTGAGAAAACAATGTTATGGCACATCTTTGGTGGGCAAAATAACCCATTGGCATGGCCACTTAGCACATTCGATGAGAAAATAACCCGTTGGCATGGTCAAAAAACCCTTGGAGAGAAAAAAACCCTTTGGCATTATCGTTGGGGACTTTGGGTGGGAAAAATAACTTATTGGAACAATCACTGGGCACCTTCGATGAGCAAAATGTCCATTTGGCATGGTCGTTGGGCTCCTTTAGTGAACAAAACAACAGGTTGGCATAGTTGTTAGACCCCTTCGGCGAGAAACAAACCTGTGTGCACAGTTACCAAGCACTTTTGGTGAGAAAAGAGCCATTTGGTATTGTCATTAGGTACATTTTGTGGGTAAAAGAGCCCATTGGCACAGTCGTTGGGCACCTTCAATGAGAAAAGAGCCCACTGGCACCTTCGCTAGGCACTTTTAGTGACCAAAAGAGCCCATCGACACGATCGTTGGGCACCTTTGCTGCCAAAAGAACCAGCTGACATGGCCGCTGGACACCTTCGACAAGCAAAAGAACCCATTGGTATGTCACTACACACCTTTGGTATGGAAAACAACTTGTTGGTATGGTCGTTGGACACCTTCAATGAGAAAAAAAACCCATTGACACAGTTGTTGGGTATGTTCAGTGATAAAACAGCCCATTGGCATACCTTTGGTGGGAAAAAAACTCGTTGGCTTAGTCATTGGGCATATTTGACGAGCAAAACAACCCGTTAGCACACCTGTGGACGGTAAAACAACCTATTGGCATGATTGCTAGGAACCTTCAATGAGTAAACAATCTGTTAACACTGTTAATCGGCATCTTCGATGCGAAAAGAGCCCTTTGGCATCGTTATTGGCCACCTTCGGTGAGAAAACAACCTGCTGGCACATCTTTGGTAGGCAAACCAACCCATTGGCAAGGCCTCTAGGCACCTTCTGCACGTAAAACAACCTATTGGCTTTTTCACTGGGCTTTTTCAGCGTATAAAACAATCCATTGGCACATTCACTCAGCTCATTCGGTGCAAAAATAGCCTTATGACATAATTTGTTTGCACATCTTTATTCAACAAAACAACTTAGTGGCATAGTCGGTAGACGCCTTTCAATGATAAAACAACCCATTGGCACCATCACTAGACACCTTCAATGAGAAAAGAACCCTTTGGCATTATGTTGAGCTCCTTTATTGGGCAAAAGAACCCATTCGCGCAGTCACTAGGCACCTTTAGTGAGAAAATAATACATTTGCACACCTTTGGTAGGAAAAATAGCCCGTTGGTATGGTCGCTGGGCACCTTGGGAGAGCAAAAAAACTTGTTGGCAAGGTTATTGGGCATCTTCGGTTGTAAAACAACATGTTTGCATAGTTGCTGGGCACCTTTGGTGATAAGAGAGCATTTTGGAATTATCATTAGGCACCTTCGGTGGGAAAAAGAGCCCGTTGGCGCTTGGCATTATTGTTAGGCACCTTTAGTGAGAAAATAGCCCGTTGGCACATCTTTGGTGGGCAAAACAACCCTTTGGCAGGGTCGCTGGGCACTTTCAGTGAGCAAACAACTCGTCGACACATTCGTTAGGCACTTTCAGTGAGAAAACAACCCATTGGCACTATAGCTGGGAAACTTGGGTGAGAAAACAACTCGTTTGCACAACTTTAATGGGCAACACAGCTAGTTGGCATTGTCCATGGGCACTTTTGATGAGCAAAACAACCCAATAGAGTAGTCGCCGGGCTCTTTCGGTAAGCAAGCAACCTATTGGAACGTATTTGGTAGGCAAAACAACACATTGGCATAGTAGTTGGGCACCTTTGGTGAGAAAACAAACTGTTGGCATGGTCTTTTGGCACCTTCGGTGAGGAAACAACCCATTGGCACGTCTTTGGTGGCCAAAATCATAGGATGGCATGATCGTTAGACACCTTTGGTGAGAAAAACAACCCTTTGGCATAGTCACTAGGCACTTTTGATGGGAAAAGAGCACGTTGGCATGGTCGTTGGGCACATTCGGTGAGAAAACAACCCGTTGGCATAGTCGCTGGACACATTTGGTGAGAAAAATGTCCTTTGGCATTGTTGTTGGGGACCTTGGGTAGGGAAAATAGCTCAATGGCACAATCACTGGGCACCTTCGATGAGAAAATAGTATGTTGGCACACTTTTGGTAGGTAAAACAGTGAGTTAGCATGGTCATTCGGCTCCTTTGGTGAACAAAACAACCCATTGGCATGATCATTGGACAGCTTCGGTGAAAAAACAACCCACGTGAATAGCTGTTGGGCACTTTTATTGAGAAAAGAACATTTAGCATTGTCGTTAAGCACATTTGGTGGGAAAAAGAGCCTATTGACGTTTTCGTTTGGCACCTTCGGTGAGAAAATAGCCCATTGGCACCTTTGCTTGGCACTTTTGGTGAGCACAAGAGCCTATCGGCACAATTGTTGGGCACCTTTGTTGCCAAAACAACTCATTGGCATGGTCACTGGAAACCTTTGCTAAGAAAACACGATCCTTGCATAATCGTTGGACACCTTCGGTAAGCAAACACAATCCGTTGGCCTTGTCATTGGACACCTTTGGTGAGCAAAACAACTCATTGACATAGTCGCTGGGTATGCTCAGTGAGAAAACAATCCATTGGCAAACCTTTAGTGGGGTAAAACAACACATTGGCTTAGCCGCTAGGCACATTCAGAGAGAAAAATAGCCCGTTGGCATACCTACGGATGGCAAAACAACTTATTGGCATGGTCACTAGGAACCTTCAGTGAGCAAAATAACTCGTTAGCACACCTTTGGTAGGAAAAATAACCTATTGGCAAGGTCGCTGGGCACCTTCGATGAGGAAAATAGCCCTTTTGCATGGTCACTAGGCACCTTTAGTGAGAAAACAGCCCATTGGCACATCTTTGGTGGGTAAAATAACCAATTGGCATGGTTGCTATGCATCTTCAATGAATAAAGCAGCCCATTGATACAATCGTTGGGCGCTTTTAGTGACAAAACAACCCATTAGCACAGTCGCTAGGCACCTTTTATGATAAATGTGCAGGCAAAACAACCCATTGACAACGTCCCTAGGCAGCTACGGTAAGCAAACAACTTGTTGAGGAAATCATATGGCACATTCTGTCAGAAAAGCCTAATGGCATAACTGTTGGGTGCCTCTGGTAAGAAAACAGTCAGTTGGCACATCTTTGGTAGACAAAACAACTAGTTGTCACGGTTAGTAGGTGCCTTTGGTGAGGAAATAACCCATTTCCATAGTTACTAGGTACTTTAGGTGAGAAAAGAGCCCTTTGGCAATGTTGTTAGGCATTGTCAGTGGGCAAAAGAGCCTATTTATACAGGCACTGGGCAACTTCGATGAGAAAATAACCCGTTAGCATATATTTAGTTGGTAAAACAACCCGTTGGTATAGTCACTAGGGACCTTCGGTCAAAAATTAGCCCGTGGGCATACCTTTTGTGGGCAAAACAACCCATTGGGCACCTTCATTGGAAAAACAATCGATGAAAAATAGTCAAATGGTACAGTACTAGGTTACTTCTGTGGGAAAACATCTCATTGGCACATCTTCTACCTGTTGGCATGGTCGTTGGACACCTTCGGTGAGCAAAACAACCTATTCACACTGTCTCTAGGTATGTTCAATGAGAAAATAGCCTGTTGGCACACCTTTGGCAAGCAAAACAAATTGTTGGCATGGTCACTAAGCACCGTCAGTTACCAAAACAACTCGTTGGTGCATCTACGGAGGCAAAATAACCTGTTGGCATGGTCACTGGGCACATTTGATGAGCAAACCAACACGTTAAGACACCTATGGTGGTAGAAGCAACCCTTTCGCATGGTTGTTGAGCACCTTGGTGAGAAAATAACCCTCTGGCATTGTTGTTGGGCACCTTCAGTGAGCAAAAGAGCACATTGGCATAGATGTTGGGCACCATCAGAGAGAAAACAACCCAATGGCACATCTTTTATGGGCAAAACAAACCGTTGACAATGTCGCTCGGCACCTTTGCTGCGCAAAACAACCCATTTTCACAATCTCTAGGAACCTTCGATAAGAAAATAACTCATTGGCACACCCTCTGTGGGCAAAAAAATTAGTTGGTATCGATGCTATGCACCTTCAGTGAACTAAATAGCCTGTTGACACAGTCGTTAGGCCCTTTTAGTGGCAAAATAGCTCACTGGCACAGTCGTTGCACACCTTTTGTAAGAAAACATCTCATTGGCATATCTTTGCTTGGTAAAACAACCTATTGACAAGGTTGTTGAGCACCTACAGTGAGCAAAACAATACATTGACACAATTACTGGGCACATTCGGTGAGATACAGCCCAATGGCTCAGTTGCTAGGAGCCTTTGGTAAGAAAATAACTAGTTGGCATGTCTTTGGCTAGCAAAACAACCCATTGTCATGTTCATTGGGAAACTTTGGTGAGCAAACCAACCTTTTCTCACAGTCGCTGGGCACCTTTGGTAAGAAAACAACCTATTTTCACTATTGCTGGGTACTTTTGGTGAGAAAAGAACCATTTTCACTTTTAGTGGGCACGGGCCGCCTAGCGTCTTATAATGGGCAAAACAACCTATAAGCATGCTCGTTGGGCACCTTCTGTGAGAAGAACAACTTATTATCACACCTGTGGAAAGAAAAATAACCAGTTGGCACATCTTTCGTGAGAAAACAACCATTTGGTAGGATCACTAGGAACCTTTGATGAGAAAAGAGCCCTTTGGTATTGTCGTTAAGCACCTTCAGTGGGCACAAGAGCCCTTTTGAACTGTCACTTTGGCACCTTCGGTGAAAAAACAACTCGTTGGCACATCTTTGGTGGGCAAAACAACCCCTTGGCATGGTGGCTGGGCACCTTTGGTGAGTTGAAGAACCTATTGGCACAGTCACTGGGCATGTTCAATGAGAAAATAGCCAGTTGACGTGGTCGCTAGGAACCTTCAGTGAGAAAACAACCTATTGACAAACCTTTGGTGGGCAAAACAACCCGTTTGCACCATCGCTAGGCACCTTCAATGAGAAAAGAGCCCTTTGGCATTGTCGTTAGGCACCTTCAGTGGGCAAAATAGCACATTGCCATGGTTGTTGGACACCTTCGGTAAGAAAACAACCCATTGGCACATCTTGGGTGGGCAAAACAACTTATTGGCATGGTCGTTGGGCACCTTTGGTGAGAAAACAGCTCGTTGGCAAATGTTTGGTGGGCAAAATAACACATTGACTTTGTCATTAGGCACCTGTAGTGTGCAGAACAACCTATTGACATAATAGCTTGACACATTCAGAGAGAAAATAACCTAATTGCATAGTCACTAGGTGTCTTCAGTAAGAAAACAGTCATTGGTACATCTTTACTGAGCAAAACAACCTGTTGGCATGTCGCTAGGCCCATTTGGTGAGAAAACAACTCATTAGAACCATCTTTGGACACCTTCGACAAGAAAAGAGTCCTTTGGTATTGTCATTGGGCACCTTCGATGGGCAAAAGAGCCCATTGGCAGAAAAGTTAGGCATCTTTGGTGAGAAAACAGTCTATTGACACACCTTTGGTAAGCCAAACAGCCCACTGCCATGGTCACTGGGCACCTTGAGTGAGCAAAACAACCTATTTGTAAGGTTGTTGGGCACCTACAGTGAGCAAAACAACACATTCATACAATCGCTGGATACATTTGGTAAGAGACACCCCAATGGCACAGTTGCTGGGCACCTTTGGTAAGAAAACAACTAGTTGTCACATCTTTGGTTAGCAAAATAACCTGTTGGCATAGTCGCTAGGCACCTTTAGTGAGCAAACCAACTCATTTTCACGGTCGCTAGGCACCTTTGATTAGAAAACAACCCATTTGCACTATTACTGGGCACTTTCAGTGAGAAAAGAGGCCTTTGGCGATGTCATTGAGCACCTTCAGTAGGCCAAAGAGACCATTGACATGGTCATCGAGCACCTTTAATGAGAAAATAGCCAATTGGAACATATTTGGTTAGCAAAACAACCTATTGTCATGGTTGCTAGACACCTTTGGTAAGCACAACAACCCATTGACAACGTAACTGGGTACATTCGATGAGAAAACAACCCGTTTGATAAAACTTTGGTGGTCAAACAATACGTTGGCATGGTCGCTAGGAACCTTCGGTCTACGAAAGAAACCTTTGGCATACTTGTGGTGGGAAAAAAACTTGTTGGCATGGTTGCTAAGCACCTTTGGTGAGAAAAACAACTTATTGGCACACTTATGATAGGCAAAACAACCCGTTGGCATGGTCGATGGGCACCTTTGTTGAGAAAACAACCTTTTGGTAGGGTCGCTGGGAATGTTTGATGATAAAAGAGCCCATTGGTAATGTCATTGGGCACCTTTAGTGGGTATAAGAGACTTTTGGAATGGTCAATGGGAACCTTTGGTGAAAAAGCAACTTATTGGCATATCTTTGGTAGGCAAAACGACCCCTTGACATGGTCGCTGGGCACCTTCGGTGAGCTAAAAAACTTGTTGACACAGTTGTTGGGCACGTTCAGTGAGAAAATAACCTATTGGCATGGTCACTAGTCACCTTCATTGAGAAAACAACCTAGTAGCAAACATTTGGTGGTCAAAACAACCTGTTGGCAAGGTCAATGGGCACCTATGGTGATCAAAACAACACATTGACATAATATCTGGGTATAGTTATTGGGTGTCTTTGGTTGAAAAAACAACTCATTGGCATGGTCGCTAGGCAGCTTCAATGAGCAAACCATCCTATTGTCACAGTTATTGAACACCTTCGGTGAGAAACAACCCATTTGCATTATAGATGGGCACTTTCAGTAAGAAAAGAGCCCTTTGGCAATGTTGTTGGGCACCTTCAGTGGCAAAAGAGACCATTGGCATGGTTATTAGGTAACTTCAATGAAAAAATATCCCGTTGGCACATATTTGGTCTGTGGGCATGGTTAGATGACACCTTCAGTAAGCAGAACAACCCATTGACATTGTAGCTAGGTACGCTCAGTGAGAAAATAGCCCGTTGGCACAACTTTAGTAGTCAAAACAATGCATTGGCATGGTCGCTGGGAACCTTCAGTGAGCAAACAAACCTTTGACACACTTGTGGTGGGCAAAACAACCTATTGGCATGGTCATTGGGCACCTATGATGGGAAAAACAACTCGTTTGCATAGCTATGGTAGGCAAAACAACCCATTGCCATGATAGATGGGCACCTTTGGTGAGAAAATAACCCTCTGGTAGGCTTGGGAACCTTTGATGAGAAAAGAGCCCTTTGGTATTCTCGTTGGGCACCTTTAGTGGGTAGAAGAGACCTTTAGAACAGTCGCTGGGCATCTGTGTTGAAAAAACTCGTTGGCATATCTTTGGTGGGCAAAATAACCCCTTGGCATGGTCATTGGGCTCCTTCGATGAGCTAAACAACCTATCGAGATGGTTGTTAGGCATGTTCAATGAGAAAACAGTCTGTTGGCACGATCTCTAGTCACCTTCAGTGAGAAAACAACAAACCTTTGGTGGGCAGAACAACCAGCTGACTGTGAGAAAAGAGCCCTTTGGAATTGCCTTTAGGCAGCTTTGGTAGGCAAAAGAGCATATTGCCATGGTTGCCAGGCACCTTTAGTGAGAAAATAACCCATCAGTATATCTTTGGTGGGCAAAACAACTCACTAGCATGGTCATTCGACATGTTCGGTGAGCAAAACAACTCGTTGACAAAGACGCTGGGTATGTTCTGTGAGGAAACAACTTGTTAATACGATTAAAGGGTGCCTTTGGTGAGAAAACAACCTATTGGCAAACCTTTGGTGGGCAAAATAACCTATTAGCTTTTTCACTGGGCACCTTCAGTGCACAAAACAACCCATTGACACAATTGCTCGGCAAGTTCGAAGAGAAAATAACCCAATCGTACAGTCACTGGGCGTCTTCAGTAAGAAAATAGTCATTGGAACATCTTTGTTAGGTAAAACAATCCATTGTCCTGATCGCTAGGCCCCTTTGTTATTGTCGTTGGGCACCTTTTGCACATAAAGGAGCCCATTGGCACGATAGTTAGGCACCTTCGGTGAGAAAACAATCAGTTGGCACACCTTTGGTAGGCAAAACAACCCATTGGCATAGTCGCTAGGCACCTTGGGTGAGCAAAACAACCTGTTTGTAAGGTTACTAGGCACCTACTATAAGCAAAACAACACCAAAACAACACGTCCGCACAATCACTGGGCACATTCGGTGAGAGACACCCTGATTGCATAGTTAATGGGCATCTTTAGTAAGAAAATAACTAGTTGTCACATCTTTGGTTGGCCAAATAACCTATTGGCATGGTCGCTAGGCACCTTCGGTGAGCAAATCAACCCATTATCACAGTCGCTAGGAATCTTCAGTTAGAAAATAACCCATTTGCACTTGTTACTGGGCACTTTCAATTAGAAAAGAACCATTTGCCAATGTCGTTAGGCACCTTCAGCAGATAAAAGAGACCATTGGCATGGTTGTTGAGCACCTTCGATGAGAAAATAGCCCATTGGTACATATTTGGTTGGCAAAATAACCCATTGGCATAGTTGCTGGACACCTTTGGTGAGCCGAACAATCCATTGACACTATATCTGGGTGCATTTGGTGAGAAAATAGACCGTCGGCACAACTTTGGTAGCCAAAACAATGCGTTGGCCTGGTTGCTGGGAACCTTTACTGAGTGAAAGAAAGCTTTGGCATACTTGTGGTGGCCAAAACAACCTATTGGCATGGTCGCTAGGCACCTTTGATGAAAAGAACAACTTGTTAACACACCTGTGGTAGGCAAAACAACTTGTTGACATGGTCGATGGGAACCATTGGTGAGAAAACAACCCTTTGGCAGGGTCTCTCAGAACCTTTAATGAGAAAAAAAACTCTTTAACACAATTGTGGTAGGCAAAACATCCTGTTGGCATGGCCAATGGGCACCTTTGGTAAGAAAATAACCCTTCAGTAGGGTCGCTGGGAAGATTCAATGAGAAAAGAGCCCTTTGGTACTATTGTTGCACCTTCAGTAGGCGCAAGAGCCCTTTAGAATGGTTGCTGATCAATGTGAATTGCAATATGTTTTAGGGCTTAATTTTATATGTAATTAATTATTAATTAAATCGTTTAGTATGTGCTTAGGTTAGAATTGTGTTTATTTGTTAATTATTTATGTTTAAGTGTTTTTATGGGTTAGTACAAGTCTTTGAGCTTTATTATTATGTTTTTAAGGTACCTTGACGTGTTTGTTAGTGTTTTAGGGTCAATATTGAAGAATGGACAAGTTTTGAAGACACTCGGGCTGAAACAAAAACCCATAATCATGACAGAAGCACTAGAGTCAGCCACAATTGTAGCTCATATGCCACTATCGTAACAAAAGCCCAAGGCATGGCCCACAATCATGGCCTGCTTGCTATGATCATGAAATAAGGCTTGGATGTGGCCCATAATTGTGGCCTTCGGGGCTATGGTCGTGGCCTACATTAGGCAGATGTATAGACACTAAAAAATGTCAAGTTTTGAGGGAGTTTCTGGACTTTTCGAACCCTGAAAGGACCTAGGGTTGCCCAGAAAACAAAAGGTATATAAAGAATAAGACAAAGAAGATGGAAGAGCTTCTTGCATTAGCCACTTTTAAGAGATGCCCTAGAGAGAATTGTTGAGACATTGAGAAAGAGAAGAAGGAAAAGAGAAGTGGAGAAGAAGCCTAAATGGATGTACTTCCCAGATTAGGAGCTTCCCAACGCTGCTAACTCTTGTCTCCATTCAAGATCTTATTTCCTGTTATTTTCCACTTTTACTATTGTATAGAATTGGGAATAACAGTTTCATGATAGGAATTGTGAATGTTGAGATGCTCTAAACTCACCTTCAGGTTTTGATCTTTGATTTAATTAAATCTGATTGTTTTTATATTTATTGTATTTATTATGATTGATTTCTGTGATTGCATAAATTAGTAATAAACTGAGAGAGTGAATCGAATGAAAATTTATTAAATTGGGCTAACGAGAGTTAGGTGATTTAATATGAAAGAGAAATTAATCAAATTGGTAATTGTGTGAAGAGGGATCTCGCATAGGTTCCCGATAGTTTATTGGACAACTTCATATCTAATTAGGGTCTTGGATAGGATGTTAATTAAGAAATTAAAATTTTTCATAATCTAATTAGGGTTTATAATTTAGGGTTAATGGTTATAACTCGAGAGAGAATAATCAACCCTAGGATTGTCTAGAAAAGTCATAATTGATTAGGTTAGCATTAAAGATAGGTAAATTTCCCATTTTTCTTAACTGATACTTCCTTTAGGTTAGTTCTTAAGTGTGTTGCAATAGCTAAATTGTTAATACTTTTATAATTGTTTCTTGGATTGAATTGCTGATTGAATTGAATTCTTGTTTTGGTTTTGCTATATTTTGAATTTCTACAAATTGTGTTGGCCTTAGATTTAGGACTAGATTATCCCTCCTCGAGGGATCAACAACTTAAGTACTACGAGAACAGCCCATGCATTTATGGATTATCAACATTAATCATTAGAATTTACACACATCGGAAAACCACAATCAATTTTTAGGCACCTTTTTTGAAAAACAACTCACTGACACATCTTTGGTAGGCAAAAAAATCCCTTGGCATGGTCACTGGGCACCTTCAATGAGCTAAACTACCTATTAACACAGTCATTAGGCATGTTCAATGAGAAAATAGCCGGTTGGCATAGTTACTAGGAATCTTTAGTGAGAAAACACCATTGGCAAACCTTTAGTGGCCAAAACAACCTATTGGCAAGGTCGTTTGGCACCTATGGTGAGTAAAACAACACATTAATACAATCGTTGGGCACAGTTCCTAGGTGCCTTCAATAAGACAACAGCCAGTTGGCACATCTTTGGTTGGAAAAACAACTTGTTGGTATGGTTGCTAAGTACCTTCAGTGAGCAAACCAACCCATTATCACGGTCGCAGAGCACCTTCGGTGAGAAATAACCCATTTGTACCATTATTGGGCATTTTTAGTGAGAAAAAAGCCCTTTAACCATGTTGCTGGGTAACTTCAGTGGCAAAAGAGACCATTGGCATGGTCACTGAGCATCTTTGATGAGAAGACAACCTATTGGCACATATTTGGCTAGCAAAACAATCCGTTGGCATAGTTGTTGGACACATTCGATGAGCAAAATAATCCATTGAAACTACAGCTGGGTACATTAGGTGAGAAAATAGCTCATTGGCATAACTTTGGTTATAAAAATAACGCATTAGCATGGTCACTGTAAACCATCGGTGAGCCAAACAAACCTTTGACACACCTGTGGTGGGCAAAACAACATATTGGTATGGTTCCCTAGGCATCTTCGATGAGAAAAACAACTCGTTAGCACATTTGTGGTAGGCAAAACAACCCATTGGCATGGTCAATGGGCACCTTTGGAGAGAAAACAACACTTTGGTAGGGTCATTGGGAATCTTCGATGAGAAAAGAGCCCATTGGTATTATGGTTGGGCATCTTTGGTGCACATAAGAACCCTTTGGAACGGTCGTTGGGCACCTTCGGTCAAAAAAGAACTCCTCGACACATCTTTGGTGGGCAAAACAACCCTTTGGCTTGGTCGGTGGGCACCTTCGGTGAGCTAAAGAACCTGTTGACACAATAACTAGGCATGTTCACTAAGAAAACAACTTGTTGGCACAGTTGCTAGGCACCTTCGATGAGAAAACAATACATTGACAAACCTTTGGTGGGCAAAACAACCTATTGACGATGTCGCAGGGCACTTACGGTGAGCAAAATAACATGTTGACACAATCACTAGGCATAGTTCCTAGGCACCTTCAGTAAGGCAACAACCAATTGGCATGTCTTTAGTTGGCAAAAACAATTCGTTAGCATGCTTGCTACGCACCTTCAGTGAGCAATCAAACCATTACCATGGTCGCTGAGCACCTTTGGTGAGAAACAACATATTTACACTATTGTTGGGCACGTTTGGTGAGAAAAGAGCCTTATAGTAATGTTGTTAGGCACCTTTAATGACAAAAGAGACCATTAGCATGGTTTTTGGGAACCTTCGATGAGAAAACAACCCATTGGCACATAGTTGGCTAGAAAAACAACCCATTAGCATGGTTGTTCGACAACTTTGGTGATCAGAACAATTCGTTAGCACACCTGTGGTAGACAAAACAATCCGTTGGCATATTTACTTACATCAAAATTGTCATTATTGTTGACAAGAACCACACTTTTAAATTCTATCATGTAATGCATATCACATTTTAATTTCTCAATCTTATATTAAATATTTGATATTTTTTTCGCAGGCCCTATATTGTGTTAGAGAGCGTCGCTCATCTTTCTTCGTTGTAGTCTGAAGTTGTCCATCCATCCAGGTTAGTCGTCCAACTAATATTTACCATATGTATTGCTTTAATAATATGATTATGATACCTTTGGATTTTGTGTGAATACAAAGGAAGTCTTTATTTTGTGTTGTTGTTTAGAATATTCTTCTAATCATTGATGAGTTTTTATGTTTTTCTTTAATTGTCTAAGTACTTACTGTATGTCGAATTAGTTTGAGATGTTATAGTTCGATCGGTTTGCATTAATCAACTTCGATTTGATTAATGCAAACTTATTAACATAAGGAATAAAAAAGTTTTAAAGACAAGACAATCGCTTTCCATAATAAACCCCTAGGACGTTATATAGACTGGAAATCTATGATACAGCTCCCGTGAGGCTTATCAGTGAAAAATTTCACGAGCCTAGGAGTCACAGCGAGAACTTGTTTTCTTAATTCACAGGTGTAAACAACGTTACGTACCATAGTTTTGAAATCAATTGTAGATGATTAATTCAATCGGTTAATATTTCAACTTCGATTTGGTTAATGCAAACTTAGTATTCACGTAAGGAATTAATACGCTTTATAGACAAGACAATCGCTTTCTATAATAAACCCCTAGGACGGTATATAGGCTGGAAACCCGTGATGCAGCTTCCGTGAGGCTTATCGGTGAAAATTTTCATAAGCCTAGGAGTCACAGCGAGAACTTGTTTTCTTGATTCACAGGTGTAAACAATACTATGTACTATAGTTTTGAATTCAATTGTAAATGATTAATTCGATCGGTTAATACTTCAATTTCGATTTGATTAATGCAAACTTAGTATTCACATAAGGAATTGATACGTTTCATAGACAAGATAATTGCTTTCCATAATAAACCCCTAGGACGGTATATAGGTTGAAAACCCGTGATGCAGCTCCAGTAAGGCTTATCAGTGAAAAATTCCACGAGCCTAGGAGTCACAGGGAGAACTTGTTTTCTTGATTCACAGGTGTAAACAATGTCACGTACCATAGTTTTGAAATCAATTGTAGGTAATTAATTCAATTGGTTAATACTTAGGGGATTTTGTGTAAAGTTTAGATGTTCTGTAAATTTTGGAGAACATGAAGGATACTAACTATGGAATCACTGTTTTAAATAAACGGTTTTGCAGAAATGAGTCATGTTGATAGATCTTGGATGTATAGATGATTATCAAGTGATGGTTTCATTAATCCTGAGTTTGTTGAGGGAGTTGAAGCTTTTATTCATTATGCATGTTCTCAACCTGCATAT
>JAOTAY010053977.1:0-19461 GCA_025629805.1 Erythroxylum baracoense | reverse complement strand
GAGTCTCATTTTTGGTTCATTTCTTCTAAGAAAAATCTCCTCCAAACATTTCTTCTCCTTTCCCACCAAAGGATTTTATTAACCAAGTTGTCCTGGAAGAATAAGAGGTAAATCAAATTGGTTGAGAATACAACAACAAAGGGAGGATAGATTGACAAAGAAAAGGATTCAAAAGCAAAAGGCTTTGAATACAAGAAGAAGGAGAGGATAGCACAACAAGAAATTAAAGTTGTAGCGAAGGAGTCGGTAATATCGCTATCTTGTTTATGTTTCTTATTATCCTTATACCATATCATGTATAGATTGGCATGATGATTTGGATATATTTCTTCCGCTGTAAATAAGATTTCTAAAAAGTTTTGAAATCTACAGGTTCTCCAAATATGGCATGCTTTCTTTTCCCAGTCCAACAAATGCTTGAAAGATAAAGGCAGTTGTGACCAAGGTCGCCAGTGAAAAAGAGCTTAAAGCTCAGACTGTGGTAAGAGCCTATGGCTTACTATGTAAAATGAGCCCTTTATCCCCAACGAACAAGGGACAGCCTAAATGAGCCCGGTATCCACAACGGATACGAGACAGTGAAAAAGGCCGTCGGTCACAATAACGAAATAAATGAACGTGAGTCTCAAGAACATTGCATATACACAAGAATTATATGATTTGAATGATTTAAATTGAAATGTGGAATTGAATTGAGCAAAAAATGCGAAAGTTTATGATCAATGTATGTCCTGATGCTACATTTTGATAAATATGAATTATGTGAATTATGCAAATGTATGAATTGTTATGATATGTGTGATATGAGTGAACCACCGAGGATGGTTACTCAACTGAGTTCACAAAACTCACCAAAATTACAACTTTGACTTTTCAGGTTCAAGAGTGAATACTTAGCTTTAAAGATCGCTTAGAAGGGATCTAGTACAAATTTTTGGTAGAAGACATGGCTCAAAGGACAGTCAGCTGGGACTGAAGGACTTAAAATAGATTTTTGTATAATTCTTAATGTATGTAGCATGTTTTGTAGACAGAGCAGTACACTCTGATAGGTTGTTGATATTGTACCTATATGGATGACATTGTAAAACTACAATGTATATATTATTTATGAAATGAAATGAGAAATTTGGGTTTTTAGTCATTATGATATTTATGTCGTTAAATTATAATGCCATGCAATATGTGAAAGTGATATAGTTAGTGCCCCATTTTCATCAGGCACGTGCATGGATGTCTAATGGGCATACGTGTACACGTCGAGTGGGAGTGGATTTTCTTCAGGTAGGTGCACAGATGTCTAATCAGCGTACATGTACGCGTTAGGCGGGAGTGAGTTGCTATAGTTTAAGTGGTATCAAAGCATGGATGGCATCTATAGGTATATAAAGGAATGTTAAACATAATTTATCTTGAGAAATGTAGATAGTAATTAAAGTTATTGTTTATTATAAGTCATCCGACATAGGTGATCAAGTGGGATAATCAACTGACTTAGGATCAGTAGGAGCCAGTAAGGAGTCGTCTCTGTTTTGACCTAAAGAATGCCGCCCTAAATTCCCGAGAGAAGGGAAAGGAGGTACGATAAACTGTGAAAGCAAGGGGCTGTGCACTTCTATAGAAGTACAGACCCTACAGAGGCCGAGGGATGGCTAGAGAGAACAGAGAGAGTCTTTGACCAGATGGATTGTAAGTCAGACGAGAGGTTCAACTATGTTGTTTCTCTATTGCAAGGCCCAGTTTACCAATGGTGGAAAACTGTTGTAAGCAGTACCATTAGGCCTTGTAGTTTGAGATAGGAAGACTTCTTGATGGTCTTCAAGGAGAATTATGTGCCCAAATTTTACATGGACAGAAAGATGAAGGAATTTCTAGATCTGAAGCAGAGCATTTTGTCTATGGCAGAGTATAAGGTTAAGTTCAATGAGCTAATGGGATATGCTACTACCTTGATTCTTACTAAGGATGACAAGTTTAGGAGATTTGAAGATAGATTGAACATGGAGATCCGGATGAGGTTATCCATTTCTAACCTGGGTAGTTTTACAAAACTATGAGTTGTCTCGATCCACATAGGGAAATTGTTAAAGGATAGTTAGTCTGAGTATAGATCAAATTCTAGATAGAAGAGGGCCATTGAATCTGAGGGCGGTTCTGGCAAGGGGTTCAATAAGTATCGAAACTAAGCTTTCAGACCACCGATTGGATCAAAAAAGTTGGGGTTTAGACAGAGCGGTAGTTATGTTCAGTCTAGCAATAGCGGAGGTGCAGTATCGGGTCAATTGCCAACTTGTAAGCATTATGGGAAGGAGCACAGTGGTGAATGCTGTAAGTTGACAGAAGTCTGCCTTTGATGCAGCTCATTTGATCATTAGATCAGGGACTGTTCTATTGTGTATAGGGCACAGTTGGGAAGATGAGGAGGAATGGCAATAGAAACAGTGGTCCAGTAGAGTTGAGCTAGTGGGTCTAGACATAGTTGTTGTGGTAGAGGCAGAATAAGTTCTGGGAGTCACACTATCAGGACTAAGGTGTAGAGCAACTAACTACAGTCTCAGGCTAGAGTTTATGCCATGACCAGAAAGAAGGCTCAAGATTCTCTAGAGGTCATTGCAGGTGTGTTACTCATCTTTGCTTTTGAGGCTTTTGCAATGCTAAATCCTGGATCTACGCATTCCTTTATCGCACTGTATATGGCATCTAGGTTGCATTGGGATAGAAAGCTATTAAGACATGGATTAGAGGTGAGTACACCAATTGGTAGTACGACAGTAATAGGAGAATTATGTATGAGGTGCTTGATTTGAATTGATTAGGTAGATTTAATTGTACTACAGTTAAGGGAGATAGATATTATCCTAGGCATGGATTGAGTCACTGCTCATAGGGCTATTATGAACTACTACATTAAGGAGGTAATATTAGAATCTCCTAATCAGCCGAGAGTGGCATTCAAAGGTATTAGTCAAGTGGTGCCAGGCTGGCTAATCTCATTTATGAGTGCCTTGGGATTGATGAAAGGGGATTGTGAGGCTTATTTGGCCCATATCATTGATACCCTAATTGAGTAGAAGGTGCAAGACATTCATGTGGTTAGGGAATTCCTAGATATGTTTCACGCTGAACTATCTGGCTTAACTCCAAATCAGGAAATAGAGTTCACAATTGATCAAGTTCTGGGTGCTACTTCTATATCCACTCCTCCATATGGGATGGCACCTGTGGAGCTAAAGGAGTTGAAGGCTCAGTTGCAAGAGTTATTGGAAAAGGGGTTCATTAGACCTAGAGTTTCACCTTATGGAGCTCCAGTCTTATTTGTGAAAAAGAAGGATGGAACATTGAGATTGTGCTTCGATTATAAGCAACTGAATCAGGTAATAGTAAAGAACAAATTCTTGTTGTCTAGAATTGATGATTTGCTTAATCAGTTGCAGGGAGCTCAGGTGTTTACTAAGTTAGACTTAACGTTTGGGTACTATCAGTTGAGGATAACATAGGCTGATGTATCAAATAGTGCTCTTAGGAGAAGGTATGGGCATTACGAGTTCTTAGTAATGCCGTTCGGGTTAACTAATGCCCCAGCTGCATTTATGGCCTTGATGAATAAGGTGTTTCGACCCTACCTGGTTCGTTTTGTGATTGTATTTATCGATGACATCTTAGTGTATTCAAAGAGCAGAGAAGAGCATGTTGAACACTTGAGAGTAATCCTACAGGTTATGAGGGAGAAACAATTATATATCAAATTTAGTAAATGTGAGTTTTGGCTGAGTCAAGTAGTGTTTATCGATCACATAGTAAATGGGCAAGGTATTCAAGTGGATCCAAAGAAGATAGAGGCGGTAATGAAGTGGGAGGCTTCGAAGAATGTATCAGAAATTTGTAATGTGTCAGAAATCTAGAGTTTGTTAGGATTAGCCAGATATTACCAAAGATTTGTCGAGGGATTCTCATTGATCTCAGCCCCTGTGACTAAACTTCTGAGGAAGAATGTGGTTTTCAGATGGAATGATAATTGTTAGAGAAGCTTTGAGGTATTGACTATTCCACCAGGAACTAAAGGATATGTAGTATACGGTGATGGTTCCCATCAGGAATCGGGATGTGTATTGTGATACAATATGGCAAGGTCATAACCTATGCATCGAGACAATTAAGGTCTCATAAGATAAACTACCCGATACATGATAAGAAGGGTAAGTTGAGCCCTAGGTGCATCAGTCCTTAAGAGATCATTCAAAGGATAGGACCACTGGCTTACAGATTAGCCTTACCGAGTTAGATGTCTTAGATACATAATGTACTCCACGTAAGTATGCTCAGGAGGTATCAGTCGGATCCGATGCATATGATACAAGCTTAAGAGATCGAAATATCTAGTAATCTTAGTTATGTTGAGGAGCCAATCAAGATAGTGGGATATCAAACGAAATAGCTGAGAAATCGAGTAATTTCATTGGTGAATGTCCTTTGGAAGAATCACTTGAGTGAGGAAGCGACTTGGGAAATAGAGGAGTGCATGAGACAATATCTCCACCTTTTCGATAACTCAGGTAAGAATTTTGAGGATAAAATTTCTTAAGAAGGGGAGAGTTGTAACATCCCGCTATCCCATGTTAAGGGCTAGGACCTTAGAATATTGTATATGAGAGATTATTGAGAAGTTAGAAAGTGCATTTCATATTTCATACTCATGCATAATATGACATACACACACATGTGAATATTAATTTTTTCACGCATTAAAATGATTGCACATACTTTCATTGACATGTTCTCGATATAATTGATTTATAAATGTGATTTTTTATATGAATTATGGTTTATGTGTATTGAAACTTTCATTGGTATGTATTAATATTGATTTAGAATTTTTGGTAAAATTTAATGAAATTTTAGGGTATTTTTGGACTAGAAAAAATGCCAAGTGGTAGGACAATTGATAAATGGAAGTAGAATTAAGAATCAAATGGCAATAGAAATTTTGATAAATGATTTTAGGAATTATTGACAAATGTCATTGAAATTTGGGAGACAATTGGAGTAGAAATTGGAGACAAAATGGACTAGTTATGAAAGTGGTCCAAATAGGACCATAGGAAGGTTGTGAGTGGCAGTGACAACTGTCACTACGACTTACCACTCATCCCTCACTCACGTTGTTCACTCTTTAACCCTTGAAAGACCAATTTAATTGTTTCATTCTTGCTTTCTCTTCTTCTTTTCGTAACTTTCTTCTTCATTCTCCTTGTTCACAATTTTTGAATTTCCAGGCTTTCATCAGTGTTATATCTTACTTTCATCTATCAGTTGTTGCTTTCATCTTGCTCTCTCTTTCATTTGTCACTAAAGACCCAACCCTACTACCTTGAAGGATGATTTACGTGGGAAGTATGGAGAGCAAGGTGATAGTTGTCATTTGCAAGATGTTTAGCATTTAATTTATTATGTATATAGTGGCAACTTGAGTGTTGAGTATGCATTTAGGGTTTAATTATGTTAGTTTGAGTGTTTGAGTGTTTTTATGGGTTAGATTAAGCCTTTGAGCTTAAATGTTATATTTTTTAAGTAACGTGATGCGTTTGTTAGTGTTTCAAGGAAAACGATGAATAACGAAGAAGATTTAAAGAGTTATGAGTCAAAGACATAGCCCACGATCGTGGCACAGTAGGCCATGATAGTGGCAGAGAAGGAAGAGCCAGCAGTAGCCAGGTCACGATCGTGTACATGAGACATGATCGTGATAGAAAGCCTCCAAGTCAGGCCTTGATTATGCATATTAGGCCACAATCGTGACAGAAAGGTTAAGGCACTTGCCACTATCGTGGCAGGCATAGCCACGATTGTGATCTATATAGGGCTAACAGAAAAATTCAAGTTTCACAAGATTTTTTAAACCATTTCAACCCTAACTTTAACCTAGAGCCTCAAAAGTAAAAATATAACATTACAAGTCAGAGGTAGCAATTTTTATAGAGTCAAGAGCTTTGATTCAGCCAATTCTAAGGGAAAACCTAGAGAGAAATCAAGAGATTGAGGAAGGAGACAAAGGAAGAGAAACACGGAGAAGAGCTTGATGCACGTACTTCCTGGTAAGTTAATAGACAACTTAGAATCCCCTTTCTCTCGCTTGGTGATTTCTAAGTTAATTTCGGATTGAGTTATGTGATTGCTATTTTGTTTACACTTTGGCACTTTAATTTCTCATAATTGATTATTGATTGATTTAATTTCTGCATTAGTTATTTGTTTAGAATTATTGTAGTTTAGGACAATCTTAGATTTTAGGACTAGATTAGGCGTCCTCGTGGGATCGACGTCTTAGGTACTATGCAAATGACTAGTGCGCTTGCGGAATTTACCAAGGTTATAAATAGTAAAACTTAGCACTTGTAACCTTGTGATCAAGTTTTTGGCTCCATTACCGGGGAAGGCAATTTAGTTCTATAGTTTAAGGCATTATGTTAGTTATAATTTTTGGTTTTAGTTTGTTCATTTATTTTAGGAATTGTGCTCTTAGATGAACATAAGAGTCACGAGGGGTTCGAGTCGTGCAGCAGAGGTGATAGATTTAGACATAACATGATTAGAACGTACCTTTAGGAAAGCTCAGTGAGAAGAAGAAGAACAAAGTTAGGAAATCACAAATGGCTAAGGAATTTCAGAGAAACATGGACCAAGGAGCAACTCAAGGACAACAGCAACGAACCCCCCCTCATAGACTTTATGAGGTCGAGGTTCAACCCATCTAACCAAAGACTGGCTAGGCCGACAGTTCAAGTGGCCTCATTCAAAATTAAGCCAGCCCTCCTAAACATGTTTCAGCAAAATGTCCAATTTTATGGACTAGCGAATGAGGATCTAAACATGCATATCATAAATTTTCTCTAGATCTGTGATACTTTTTGGTATCACCAGATGTCTGATGATGCTGTGAGCATTAGACTATTCCCTTTCACACTTAGGGATAGAGCGAAGGCTTGGTATCACTCACTGAGCCCCGCTAACATTATGATATAGGAGCAGCTCGTGATGTTTTTCTAGATAAATACTTCCTGTTAACAAAGACCACTAAGATAATAAAGGAAATTACTAATTTCCAATAAAATGACGGGGAGTCAATTTATAAAGCATGGGAGCAGTACAAGGACCTACAGAGGAAGTGATCACACCACAACCTACTGAAGGAATTCCTTCTGCAAATATTTTGCATTATAGTTAACCCACCTACTAGAGACACCATCGATGCAGTGTCGAAAGGATCTTTGAAGTGGTAGATGGTCGATGAAGTATAGGAATTGATCGAGGAGATGGCCAGTAATAGTTTCCTATAAACGAGTGAGCGAGGTAGGCAACCTACCATTTTTAGAGAGCAAAAGGGAATTGTCGCGATCGATTAGATGACGTAGATGCAAGTAAAGATCGATAATTTAACGCGACAACTCAATGTTATGAAGGCATCATCCTCTACTCCGATTAAGGCCATGTAATTAAAGTGTGAGTTATGTGGTCAAGTAGATCATGATATTGTGGACTGCTACTTGATGAGAGAGGATAACCAAGAGCAAGTGAACTACATGGGGGCGCAATATGGGCGAGGAGGAGGAAGCAATCCCTACTCTAACACTTATAACAATATGGAGGGCAGTTCAGGCCTTAAGGGTAATCAAGCTTTTAGCAGGACAAAACAAACTTGATGGAGTCAAGTTGGAAAAACTTTTGGACAAGATCGGAGGCATGGAGGAAGCTTATTGGAGGCTCGAGAGTAAGTTCTAGCAAGTAATAAAGAATTATTCTTTGTCCATACACAATTTAGAAGTCCAAGTGGGGCAGCTCGCGGAGGCAATGTCTACTCAGCATACTGGAACTCTTCCAAGCAACATCAAGTCAAACCTGAAGGAGCGTATCATGGTTATAAGTCAGACTCAGGACAAGGAACTAGAAAAGTTAGAACATAGAGGAAAAGGTCAAGTAGTTAAAGAAGACCTTTCGATTGAGCCCATGATGGAGTCAATTCAAGTAACTCGACAGGTATTTTCATTCCCTATTGCGCAGCAACGAGAGTTATATGCAAAGAGGGAAGCGGAACAATTGTGAAAAATTAAGCATAACAAGATCGAGGAAGTGACAGAATAAGTACAGTCGAAGCTCAAACTATAGGAGTCCTTCAAGAAGAAGGTTATAGATCAACCACTGGAAGAAAATCCCAACATAGCTACGAAGAAAGATGGCCCAGGGGACTTTTTCATCCCCTATAGTATTAACAACATTATTATAGACAGGGCATTTATGGACTTAGGCGTAAGCATAAATATGATGCCCTATATTTTTAGCCTAAAATTGGGGTTAAGAGAGTTAGTGCCCACCAAGTTTTTGGTTAAGACGGCCGATAGAATGTCGCATAGACCGATAGGAATCATAGAAGATGTGCCAATAAAGGTTGGTAAATTTATCTTTTCCACAGACTTTTATGTTTTGGACGTCAGTGAAGATGAGGACACTCTGATAATTCTTAGGTGACCGTTCTTGGCCACAGCATGCTCAATTATTGATGTTGATAGGGGCGAGTTAACTCTACGACTAGGGAAAGAGTATATAACCTTCAAGGTGATCATTAGACAATACGGAGCTCCTTCACCTCCAGTGGATCTCAAAGAAACCAAACCTCAAGGCAAATGAGAGGACATAGAGGATCCTACAAATGCTTTCCGAAAGAAGCGCTCGTGAAGGAGAAAGCGAGGTAAAGAAAATTGCAAATACAGTGGTAATTGCAATATGGTAGCTAAAGTACAGACTCTGAGATTAATGACGACACTACCATTGAACCATTCATTCCAACCACCGTGAGCTTAAAGTGGTGTCGAGCTACTGACGTAAAAAAAGCACTGCATAGGAGGCAATCCATCAAAAAAATTGTTTAGTTGTTTAATTTTGTTAGAACAGTTGAATTCAGTAGTTAGGTTTATTTTTTTTGGTTTTGTTAAATAAAAGCAGAAAAAGAATAGGATTTTGGAATCACGAGAAGATTGTGCAAACATAAAGAGAGAAGTGAAAAAGGGCTATAAAATAATTATGAAGTGAAAGAAAAAGGAATTGGGAAAAGAACAAATTGGAAGGAAATTGGAATTAGGGTATAGCTGCTGGCCACGACCGTGGCTTAATAGGCTAAGATCGTAGCCTGCGATTGAGCATGCAGTTGGTGGCACGCCACATGCCACAATCGTGGCATAGTAGGCCACCATCGTGGCCTGCGACTACACAAAAATAGGTTAGGCACGAATTTTTAATGAAATTTTTACCATTTTACCCTTTTACCACCTATATATTTAGTTCTTACTTCTTTTTCACTTTCACTTTCATTTTCATTTTATCTCTCTAGAATTCAAGCCTCCAAACACTCTCATCTCTCATTAGAAATTTTAACCTTCCAAAATTCTTCTGCACTTTAATCATGCCACGTATTAAGCAATCGACCCAATGGGAACCTTATGGAAGACAGCAAGTTGTGGGATAGGGGAGAAGGAACCGAGCAACAAACTTCGGAGCACCATTCCCCATTTATACCGAGGAGGAAGGTATTCGTTTCGATCCCTTCATTCTAGGAACATTAGATAGGCTACAATTGCATGAGCGAGTAAAGAACCTAGTCGAGAGAATCCAGTGGGGCCAGTTTAAGCTGTTCCAATTCCCTGTTTATGAGGAACTTACACTGGAATTCTTTACTGCTTTGGCCTTTGACCCTAATAATACCAAAGAATTGTTGTTTAGATTGGGAGGACGAACCAAAGAATTATGGTTTAGATTGGAATGACAAGCATATGAACTGAATGTGGAAATTATGTGTGAGATGTGTGGATTCCCCAAATCCACCATCATTGATCAACAGGATGACTTTCTTCCTTCCCAATACTCGCATAAGTTGACTGAATTAAGTGATTCCACGCTAAGAATGCACATAATAACATTATTCGGTCTCATGAACACTTACTACTGTGCAAATTTATGTGTCAGCTGGTTTTTAACAAGTCAGAAACCAACAAGTGTTCCACCAAGGAACTTTTTATATTGTGGTGCATAGATCATAGTATTTTGGTATCACATCCACACATATGCTGAATGCCATCGCTGCGACTTTGTACAAGTGGAGCAACCATCTTGGAATGGAATACATAGTGTATGCCATTTGCAGCACATTTTGGTGTGGAATAAAGGGGGTTAACAATTCACCTCCTTGACTTCCTCAACCATTATCACTTATTTTAGGCAGAGAACATTCATTCCATAAATATGAGTCTACGGGATATCAATGAGAAGACACATTTATGGACCAGGGCAGGTCAAACGAGCTCAAGTTTAGTGCCAACTTGACAAGAGGAATCAACGAGTGAAGAATCTGAAGAAGAAGAAGAGGAAGAGCACGACTAGAAGAAGGTTTTGGATGCAATATCCAAAACCAACAAAACACTTGCAGAGATGGCAAGCACACAATGACGCTAGAGCCGAGATATTTGACAGATCCGTCAAAATTTCGAGTCTCAGGGTGTTCAACTGCCACCTCTGACACCATCACCACCTTTATCTCCTTAGGATTTCTGTCTAACCCAATTTTTCTTTTCCAAATTAGCCTTCAGTTCTATGTTGTTTCTGTTTTTATTTTTATTTCTAGTTTTATTGTTAATTTTGTCTATTCTTTGTTACTTTAATTTTTGTCTTTACCTTTTGTTCATGTGTTTGCGTATGCTTCCTTCTTACATAGAGGACAATGTGTTGTTTAAGGGGGGATTGTGTGTTTAGTTTTTTAATATGATTTTGCATACTACAGTGTGTGAAGTGTGTGAATGTGTCAATGGCTTAGATTGAGTGAAATTCATTTTAATTTTGGATATAGTCTATTAGGTTGTGAACGATCATTAGCCTGCGAAATTAGTGAATTAGGGGGCTTTAGGATAAATATACAGCCTAATTAGGACTTAGTGTAAATTTAGCACCCTCTAGATTGTCACATTCAATCATAATTTGAGGTCTTTTAACTTAAGTAGCTTAACTAGTATTTTTCCATAAAAATGAATAGCTAAAAGCAGCAAGGTAGGTAATAAAAAATTGTTTTGTTAATAAATTACTATTTCGCAGACCTTCGGGTTATGAATAGAGCTATTAGACAGTTGAAAATGTGATAATAATTGAGTAATCGGATCGGCACGTATCACAAATGTGTGCCTTCCCGTAAAAAGGCTATAATGATTTCAACCAACTATTTAGTAAAATGACTTAGTTGAGTAACCGGATCAACATTCATCACAAATATTTGCCTCCGGGTAAAAGACTAAGTCTAGGTTTAAATAAATAAATGAAAATTGTGTGTTTTCTTAACAAAAACCTACCGAACTTGTAATAAGCTTGAATTTTCATAAAAATGTACTTAGTAACAATTACAAAGTCTGAGGGACTGAAAAATTACTAATGTATATGTACAGTTGAAAAGGGTAATTAAGTTAACACTTAGGTTTTGATTAAGTTGTATATTTAGTTCAAAACCCCCAGACACATATTTTGTATGTTAATGATTTGACATAACTTAATGATTATGTGCAAGATTAAATTCATTTCGTGAAGATCAAAGCCATCGCCTCATTATTGCATTGTGTGTTTTGTGTTTGTTGTGTGTTGCTATTTTGTTTGCTTGAGAACAAGCAAATGTTTAAGTGTGGCGATGTTGATAGTTGTCAATTACATGTTGTTTTAGGGATTAATTTTTTATGAATTTAGTGGGAATTTGAGTGTTGAGTATGCATTTAGGGTTTAATTATGTTATCTTCAGTGTTTTGGTGTTTTTATGGGTTAGATTAAGTCTTTAAGCTTAAATGTTATATTTTTTAGGTGTTGTGATGCGTTTGTTAGTGTTTCAGGGTAAACGATGAAGAATGGAGAAGATTCGAAGAGTTTTAGGCCAAAGACATAGCCCACGATCGTGGTATAGTAGGCCACGATCATCACAGAGAATGACAAGCTAGCAGTAGCCAAGCCACAATCGTGCACATAGGGCACGATCGTGCAAATTGGGCCATGATCGTGACAGAAAGGTTAAGGTGTTGGCCACGATCGTGGTCATGGCCTATATCAGAAAAACTCAAGTTTCGTAAGATTTTTTGGACCGTTTCAACCCTGATTTTGACCTAGAGCCTCAAAAGTATAAATAGAAAATTACAAGTCAGAGGTTGTAGTTTTTAAAGAGATGAGAAAGTCATGCAAGAGAGCTTTGATTCAGCCAATTCTGATAGAAAACCTAAAGAGAAATCAAAAGATTGAGGAAGGAGACAAAGGAAGAGAAACACATAGAAGAGCTTGATGCGACATACTTCCCGGAACAAGGGATTTCCTACTGTCGCCGCCTCCCCGAATCCGTTCCTGACATATTTTCCATTTATTTCAGTTTTATTCATGTATAGGATTGAAATAGGTGTTGAGAATCGTTTGTGTTGAATGTTAAGTTTATGTTTATACTTACCTTTGGATATTAATTTTTGAGATTAATAAAAATCAAATGATTGTGTTTTATTGATTTAATTGTGATTTCAATTCTGCTCTTAATAACTTGACAATAAATTGAGAGGGTAAGCTAGGTAAAAATAACCAATTTGGGCTAAGGTCAGTTAGGTGAATTGATAGGTTAAGAATTAAATCAAATCGGTAGAATTGTGTAACGAGAGATCGAGCACAGGTTCTCTGTAGTTAATAGCCAACCTAGAACTAATTTAGGTTTTGGGACAATTGCGAATTGAGAGATCGCAATTCCATAATTTAAATTAGGGACCATCAATTAGGGTTAAGAATTATAACTCGAGAGTGAGTAATTCATCCTAGGACTGTCTAGACCCGTTAAGTCAGTAATTGCATAATTGGTTAGGTTTCCATTAATTTCGAATCAAAATCCCCTTTCTCTCACTTGGTGATTTCTAGGTTAATTTCATATTGGGTTATGTGATTACTATTTTGTTTACACTTCGGCACTTTAAATTCTCATAATTGATTGTGATTGATTTAATTTTTGCATTAGTTATTTGTTTAGAATTATTTTAGTTTAGGACGACCTTAGATTTTAGGACTAGATTAGACATCCTCGTGGGATCAAAACCTTAGGTACTACGCGAACGACCAGTGCGTTTGCAGAATTTACCAAAGTTATAAATAGTAAAACTTAGAACGTGTAACCTTGCGATCAAGTTTTTGGCGCCGTTGCCGGGGAAGGCAATTTAGTTCTATAGTTTAAGGTGTTAGGTTAGTTATAATTCTTGGTTTTAGTTCGTTCGTTTATTTTAGGAATCGTGCTCTTATATGAAAACAAGAGTCATGAGGGGTTTGAGTGGTGCAGCGGAGGTGATAGATTTAGGAACGCTCGGTGGGAAGAAGGAGAATAAGAGTTAAGAAAATCACAAATGGATGAGGAATTTCAGAGAAACATGGACGAAGAAGTAACTCAAGGACGGCAGCAAAGAACCCTCATGGACTCTATGAGGCCAGGGTTCAACCCATCTAACCAAGGAGTGGCTAAACTGCCAGTTCAAGTAGCCTCGTTCGAAATCAAGCCAGCCCTCCTGAACATGCTTCAGTAGAACGTCCAATTTTATTGACTGACGAACGAAGATCTAAACGTTCATATCGTACATTTTCTCGAGATCTGTGACACTTTTCGGTATCACCAGATGTTAGAAGATGTTATTAGGATTAGAATGTTCCTTTCACACTTAAAGATAGAGCGAAGGCTTGGTATCACTTACTGAGCCCCGTTAACATTATGATGTGGGAGCAGCTCATTCGTGCTTTTTTAGATAAATACTTCCCATTGATAAAGACTACTAAGATAATAAAGGAAATTACTAATTTCCTACAAGGTGACGGGGAGTCAATTTATGAAGCATGGGAGCGATATAAGGACTTACAGAGGAAGTGCCCAGATCACAACCTACAGAAGGAATTCCTTCTGAAGACATTTTATAATGAAGTTATCCTACCAACTAGAGGCATCATCGATGCAGCTTCGGGAGGATCTTTGATGCCAAAGATGGTCGATGAAGCAGAGGAATTGATTAAGGAGATGGTCAGTAATAGTTGCCTATGGACGAGTGAGCGAGGTAGGCAACCTACCACTTTTAGAGAGTAAAAGGGAATCATCGCGGTCGATCAGATGACGGAGATGCAAGTAAAGATCGATAATTTGAAGCGACAACTTAATGGTATGAAGGCATCATCCTCTGATCCGGTTAAGGCCATGCAATTGAAGTGTGAGTTATGTGGTCAAGTAGATCATAATACTGTGGACTGTTACTTGATGAGAGAGGACAACCAGGAGTAAGTGAACTACATAGGGGTGCAATATGGATGAGGAGGGGGAAACAATCCCTACTCCAACACTTATAACCCCGAGTGAAAGAATCACCTGAACTTTTGCTGGTCGAACAACAATAATAGAGGGTAGTTCAGGCCTCAAGGGCAATCGAGCTTTCAGCAGGATAAAACAAGCTCAATGGAGTCAAAGTTGGACAAAATTTTAGACAAGATCGAAGGCATGGAGGAAGTTCATAGGAGGCTCGAGAGCAAGTTTGAGCAAGTAACAAAGAATCAAGCTTCGTCCATACATAATTTAGGAGTCCAAGTGGGGCAGCTCGCGGAGGCAATGCCTACTCAGCATGCTGGAACTCTTCCAAGCAACATCGAGTCTAACCCAAAGGAGCGTATCATGGTTATAAGTCAGACTCAGGATGAGGAACTAGAAAAGGTAAAAGATAGAGGAAAAGGTCAAGTAGTTAAAGAAGACCTTTTATTTGAGCCCGTGATGGAGACAATTCATGTAACTCGATGGGTATTTTCGTTCCCTATTGCGCAGCAACGAGAGTTATATGCAAAGAGGGAATTAGAACAATTGCGAGAAATTGAGCTTAACAAGATTGAGGAAGTGACAGAACAAGTATAGTTGAAGCTTGAACTACAGGAGTCCATCAAGAAGAAGTTAAGGAGCAACCACTGGAACAAAACCCCAACATAGTGATGAAGAAAGATGACCCAGGGGGCCTTTTCATCCCTTGTAGTATCAACAACATTACTATAGATAGGGAATTCGCCGACTTAGGTGCAAGTACAAATATGATGTCCTATACTTTCAGTCTAAAATTGGGGTTAAGAGAGTTAGTGCCCACCAAGGTTTTGGTTAAGATGGCCGATAGAACGTCGCATAGATCAATGGGAATCATAGAAGATGTGCAAGTAAAGGTCGGTAAATTTATCTTTCTCATGAAATTATATGTTTTAGACATTAGCGAAGATGAGGACACTTTGATAATTTATGGGTGACCGTTCTTAGCCACAGCGCGCTCAATTATTGATGTTGATGGGGGCGAGTTAACTCTGTGACTAGGGAAGGAACATATAACCTTTAAGCTGACCATTAAAGAATACAGAGCTCCTTCACCTCCAGTGATCTCAAAGAAACTGAGCCTCGAGGTGATTTGGAGGACATAGAGGATGCTGCAAATGCTTTCTGAAAGAAGCACTCGCGAAGGAGAAGGCGAGGCAAAGAAAATTGCAAGGACGATGGTAATTGTAGTATGATAGCTAAGGTACAGGCTCTGAGATTAATGATGACGCTACCATCGAACCATTCATTCCAACCATTATAGGCTTAAAGGAGCGTTGAGCTACTGACATAAAAAGAAGCACTGCATGGGAGGCAACCTATAGAAAAAAAATAGTTTCGTTGTTTACTTTTGTTAGAACAGTTAAATTCTGCAGTTAGGTTTATTTTTGGTTTTATTGAATAAAAGTGAAAAAAGAATAGGATTTTGGAATCATGAGAAGATTGTGTAAACATTAAGAAAGAAGTGAAAAAAAGGGCTATAAAAGAATTACGAAGTGAAGGAGAAAAGAATTGGGAAAAGAACAAATTGGAAGGACAATGGAGTTAGTAGTACGCCGCATGCCACGATCGTGGACTGCAACTATGTAGAAACAGGGTAAGCGTAATTTTTAATGGAAATTTTACCATTTTACCCTTTTACCACCTATATATTCAATTCTTACTTCTTTTTCACTTTCACTTTCACTTTCATTTTCATTTTATCTCTCTAAAAATTAAGCATCCAAACACTCTCACCTCTTACTAGAAATTTTAATATTATGAAATTCTTCCACACTCTGCCTAATCATGCTACGCATTAAGCAATCGGCCTGACGAAAGCCCTATGGAAGACAACAAGTTGCGGGATGGGGGAGAAGGAACCGAACAACGAACTTCAGAGCACCATTCCCCATTTATACCAAGGATGAAGGTATTCATTTTCGATCCCTTCATTATAGGCAAATTTTAGTTCCTAAATACTTTGATGTTGACATATTAGATAGGCTAGAATTGCGTGAGGGGTAGAGAACCTAGCCGAGAGAATCCAGTGGGGCCAATTCATACGGTTCCAATTCCTTGTTATGAGGAACTTACATTGGAATTCTTTACTACCTTGACCTTTGACCCTAAGAATACTAAGGAATTGTGGTTTAGATTGAGAGGAAGAGCAATTGACTTTCGAAATTATGTGTTAGATGTGTGGATTCCCTAAATCCACCATTGTTGATCAACATGATGACTTTCATCATTCCCAATACTGGCATGATCTGACTAGAATTGAGCAATTCCATACTAAGAATGCGCACAATAACATTATCTGGTCCTATGAACACTTGCTGCTGCACAAATTTATGTGTTAGCTGGTTTTTGACAAGTCAGAAACCAACAAGTGTTCCACCAAGGAACTTTTTATATTGTGGTGTATAGACCATAGTATTTTGGTATGCACATAAATGCATGTGTTGAATGCCACTGCTGCGACTCCGCGTAAGTGGAGCAACCATATTGGAATGGGATACATAGTGTCTGCCATTGCAGAACATTTTGGTATGGAACAAAGGGGCTTAATAGTTCACCTCCCTGACTTCCTCAACCATCATCACTTATTTCAGCCAAAGGTCATCCATTCCACAAATATGAGTCTGCGGGATATCAACGAGAAGACACATGTATAGACTAGGGTAGGTCAAGCAAGCTCGAGTTCAGCGTTGCCTCGACAGGAGGAATCAACGAGTGAAGACTCGGAAGAAGAAGAGGAAGAGCAAGGCTAGAAGAAGGTTTTGGATGCAATATCTAAAACCAACAGAACACTTGCAGAAATGGCGCGCACGCAACGATGTCATAGCCGAGATATCTGACGGCTCCATCGATACTTCGAGTCTTAAGGCGTTCAACTGCCACCTCTGACACCATCTCCACCTCCATCTCCTTAGGTTTTCTATATAACCCAATTTTTCTTTTCCAAATTAGCCATCAATTCTATTTTGTTTTTGTTTTTATTTTTATTGTTATTTTTATTGTTATTTTTATTGTTAATTTTTTCTATTCTTTGTTACTTTAATTTTTGTCTTTACCCTTCGTTCATGTGTTTGTGTGTGCTTCCTTCTCACATTGAGGACAATTTGTTGCTCAAGTGTGGGGAGGGATTGTGTGTTTTGCTTTTGAATGTGGTTTTGCATACTGTATGATAGTTATTAGGTTACATTGTGTGAAGCGTGTGAATGTGTCAATGGCTTAAATTGAGTGAAATTGATTTAATTTTGGACATAGTCTATTAGGTTGTGAATGATCATTAGCCTTCAAAATTAATGAATTAGGGGGCCTTTGGTAAATATACAGCCTAATTAGGACATAGTGTAAGTTTAGCACCCTTTAGATTGTCACATTCATTTATAATTTAAGGTCTTTTAAACTAAGTAGCTTACCTAGTATTTTTCATGAAAACGAATAGCTAAAAGCAACAAGGTATGCATTAAATAAAAAATAAAAAATAAAATATATACTTAATAAATCACTATTCTGATGACCTTCGGGTTATGACTAGAGCTAGTAGCCAGCTGAAAACGTGATAATAGTTGAGTAACTGGATCGACATGTGTCACAAATGTGTGCCTTTGCATAGAAAGGCTATAGTGACGTTTCAACCAAGTTGTTTAGTAAAAAGATTTAGTTGAGTAACCGGATCGACATTCATCACAAATGTTTACCTCCAAGTAAAAGATTGAATCCGTTTTTAATTAAATAAATGAAAAAAGTGTGTGTTTTCTTAATACAAACCCACTGGATTTGTAATAAGCTTGAATTTTCATGAAAATGTACATAGGAATAGTTACAAAGTCTGAGGGAGTGAAAAATTATTAATGTATGTGTACAATTGAAAAGGATAAATAAGTTAACATTTAGGTCTCAATTAAGTTTTATATTTAGTTCAAAGCCCTAGACACATATTTTGCTTGTTAATGATTTGACATAACTAAATGATTGTGTTTAAGATTAAATTCATTTTATGAAGATCAAATTCGTTGCATCATTATTGCATTGTATGTATTGTGTTTATTGTGTGTTGTTGTTTTTTTGCTTGAGGACAAGCAAGCATTTAAGTGTGGGGATGTTGATAGTTGTCAATTGCGTGATGTTTTAGGGTTTAATTTGCTATGCATTTAGTGTGAAATTGAGTGTTGAGTGTGTTAATTGTGTTGGTTTATGTGTTTTTATAAGTTAGATTAAGTCTTTGAGCTTAAATGTTATATTTTTGAGGTGCCATGATGGGTTTTTTAGTGCTTCAAGGTAAACGGAGAAGAATGAAGAAGATTTGAAGAGTTTCGGGCTAAAGACCTAGCCCATGATAGTAGCACAGCAGACCACAATCATGACAGAGAAGGACGAGCCAGTAGTAGCCAGGCCACGATCGTGCACATAAGGCGCGATCATGATAGAAAGTCTCTAACTCAGGCCATGATCATGACAAAAAGGTTAAGGCGCTAACCACACTGACAGAAAAACTCAAATTTTGCAATATTTTGTGGACCGTTTCGACCCTGACTTTAACCTAAAGCCTCAAAAGTATAAATAGAACATTACAAGTCCAAGGTAGTAGTCTTTGGAGAGCTTAAAGAGTCATGCAAGAGAGCTTGATGCAACCAATTCCGAGAGAAAATCTAGAGAGAAATCAAGAGATTGAGGAAGGAGACAAAGGAAGAGAATCACGGAGAAGAGCTTGACTCGACGTACTTCCCGGAACAGGTGGTTTCCTCCTATCACCGTATCCCCGACTCCGTTCCCGACATATTTTTCATTTATTTCAGTTTTATTCATGTATAGGATTGAAATAGGTGTTAAGAATCATTTGTGTTGAATGTTGAGTTTGTATTTACACTCACCTTTGGATCTTAATTTTTGAAATTAATAAAAATCGATTAATTGTGTTTTATTGATTTAATTGTGATTTCAATTCTTCTCTTAATAACTTAGCAATAAACTGAGGGTGAGCCAGATAAAAATAATCAATTTGGGCTAACGAGAGTTAGGTGAATTGATAGGTTAAGAATTGAATCAAACCGGTAGAATTGTGT